>JAVSBS010024808.1:0-29365 GCA_033124195.1 Coracias cyanogaster | reverse complement strand
CAGTCTGATCCTGACACAGGCCTCCAGGCACTACTGGAGCAGAAATGACAAATAGTTTTTACACCTTCCAAAAATCATAAGGTATAGCTGTCTGGAAAATCTGAGTACTCAAATATGAGGTTCTAAGAGTGCTATTTAGAACTGAAGTCTAAATGAGGTCCTATTTCTGTTTGCAGTAGGAATCATCAGAGCAGGATTTGTGTCATGATTTCTGTCTTTTTCCCTCTCTACTCTTTGGCTTCAAGTGATGCCGTGGTCCAATTTCCAAAGGTCCATGATTTACCTGTTTAGCAACCCATCCTGAGCCAATCAGCCTGGCATTTCAAGCTGCAGAGAGATGAGCCGGTGCAAGCAAACCAGAACTCAGACTGGGCAGGCAGTGCTGTTAACTTAAAGCTACTAATAACTGAATGTCCTGCTTTAAAGAAGGCTCTTCACACAGCCAAACTCAATCATTTATGGGTTTCTCTGACTACCAGCCAACCGAGAAGAGTAAGGGATCAAATGAGCACCGATGTTGAGGAAAATCAGGAAAAACACCAGTGAGGACATAACAATTACAGGGGTGCAAAACTGGCTGTGTTTCACAATTTGGCACCTTCACAACTGAAAGTAAACAGCACTCATACTTGGAATCTGCCACTCAGCTGCAGAACAGGATGGGCAAAGGCAGGAGAAACTCTACTCCATTTTTCCAGTGTGCCTTTGTCCTATTTCAGAGATTTTTTTCCATTAATATAACTGAGTATGTGATCCCATGTACTATTCAGTAGACATTGTGTGGTGAACTAAGGATGGGCTTCCAATATTTCAACCTTGACTCTTCAGGATCCTTGATTTGTGGTTTTAAGTCAGACTCATTATGGTTTATTGCATGTAGTTTGTTTTGGTTTAAAACACTACTTTATCTCTAAATCAAGGACTTAAAAATTGAACTGGCCAGACATCCAGGATGCATACTATTTAAAATCCTGAATTGATGCAAAAAAACCCACAACCCATAGGAATAATGCTAATGAGATATATTTTAAAAAAGGAAAGAAAAATAATGCTTGATGAGTGGAAAACTTATAAATGTCTAAAAAAGTCAGAAGTGCCTTTCCTCTTTATTTTCCCGTATATTTCTATTAGGTTTCCTTAAAACTGTAAAATTTGGACTTCTGTTTTTCTCTAATAGTCTTTCTTTATCGTTCCCCCTTGATCTGAGAAATAATGAAATACAATATCGCATTACTGCAATAACAATCTTTTATATATCTCAAATTCAGCACTCTCCCAATTATTAAAAGTCTGAAAATCCCTACAATCAGAAATTAAAACATTATACGTTTTCCCAACTTAAAACTGAGCTGGCCAATATTTAAACAATTTTTCTAGCAACTCCTAAGGCAAATATCTACTGAGAAAGAGTTGAGGAAATCTGCACGATTGTAGCCACTATTTTATTTTTTTAAGAAAGATCTTTAGAACCGTGGATTGTAGAGAGCTTTTGCATAGTGAACATAACTATCCTTTACAAAAGAACTTGTTCTGGAGAATCGACACAATGTAAGTGTGCTTCTATTACCACTGCCTAAAATCTACATCAGATTTTATCCACGTTGGTACAAAATCACCTCCTTGCACCCCTCGCTTCTGCCCCACAAAATCTGATGGATGTAGCAACACCAGTAAAATGGTGGGAGAAGGCAACAGGAGGAGATAGAAGGAGGAGAAGTAGAAAATTCCAGCTTTCAAAAAAGATCACACATTTTTCCCCTGCAGATTCAAAAGGAAAAAACCCCTTAGTTTCCACTCCCAGGTACTTCATGCTGTTCTTTAACACACACACTTGATCCTTAGTAATTGCTAACTTTATTTTGAGGTTTCATCTTGCTGTCAGAATTTTGGTTTTTTGGCTCTGGGTGGCCGAGGGCCAGCCTTTCTCTCATACAGGACAGTATGAACACCCAAATGACAATTTTTATGTCATCGTGGGAGAATCATAGGAGCCCAGGTTTATTTAGGGCAGGATTCTGACTGAAGATCACCCATGTCACAGATTTAATTCCTTGACCAATTTACTTCCACCGTCAATCTAAACTCTTGCTTTTCACTTTGCCAAATAAATGCCCAATTGCAAACCACAGTTGTAATTTGAAAGGTTAAGACCCATGACTGTATTCACCTCTGCTGAACACTGCGGCATCAGGAGAAGTGAAAAAATGCTGCTTCTGTGCCAGATAATTGCCATAAGTTGATACTGAAGAAGGGACCAGCATCACTGTATCTCAGTCAACTGACAAGTGTGAACATAAACTGCTTCTACTACAGCCTTGCAAAAAACAGACACAGTTTTACATATTTTCGTAATAAATAATTTACAGAAACTAAACCAAAGCAAGTACACGCAGCACTGCAATTAAATTAGATGTCAGTCACATGCAGTCAAATAAGCGTAAAGCTACCCAGCCACTGCTATCCATACACCAGAGCAGAGCCATGCTACAGTCCACACACTAACAGCAAACATCTCCAGCAAGAGCACACATCTCGTAAAGAGCGGATGATCCGTGTTACAGAAATGATCCCAGCTATTGAGGGGCCCAGTCTGGCTACGGCTAAGGGATGGTGCCAGCAAGGCTGGAGGAGCAGCCTGGCCCCTGGCCTTCATCATGCTCTCGCCTCCCTCTGTGTTGAGCTGGTGAAGTCAAAGGGCTGGTGTCCTAATGATCCCGTTGGCCTTCTGGTGACACCGGGGTTGGCATCAAATGGGAAGCAGCAAGCCCGGCACACAGACCTGCCATTGTGCTGGGAAGGACTAAAATGGGCTGCTGGCAGCAGCTTGGCCTCTTCTTGCACCCCTGATGACAGCCTGTAGTGCTGCCTGCCCACTGTTCCCTGCAGTTGGCTATGAAATGACCTTTCACAGAAACAAGGTTCTTGTCCCTCGATTATATGAAGCTGGTTATCTGATTGCCTCACTCAGGGAGGGGGAAGAAGGAACGACTAGGGAGAAGAGGTGTGCGGATTTGTACGGGCACTCCTCCTCCTCCTCCTCCCAAGGTGCTGCTAAAAGCATTAGAATGTTCTACAGCTTCCTTTATAACAGTACCAAAAAAAAATACACAGAGAGGAGTAACAAAATGCATGTAAGTGGCTATATTAATTATAGACAAATAGAGACAGCTTTCAGCAACAGTGAGACACTGGTACATTGAATTTCCTTCCAATATACGTTTCCGTTCACAGTTACAAAGCTTGGGCATTTTATTAGACATTAACAAAGTTGCATTTCTAAGCGGGAAAGTGAAAATTATTGCAGGGGGGCATTAAGTTACACACCAAAGCATATAACTTTCTAAACAAATAATATATTTCTTCAGCTACTTGATCTGTCTTTTTCTTTTCAAAATCTGCACAAGTCAAAACAAAATACAGCAAGTGCGCAAATAAAGAAACTTCAAGCTGTCATAATGTAAAATCAACTGAAACGAGTGGGACACAGGGTTGTCCACTAGACTTCATTGTCACAGAAGTTTAAAGCCCACTCAAAATCTTTTTGGTCTTAAAACCTGCGGGGACGGGAAAAATAACAAAGCCTATGGTGGCTTACGACTGCCTACCCTGAGTGTTTTGGCATTTCAAGGTTTAAACTAGACAATTTGTGTTCCTCTACAAGAGACTCTGCAGAAGCACGGAGGCCAGCTCAGCTTAACTCCCTTCATATTTGTCCTGTGTTTCCAACGGATTGCAGAACGTGAACTGAGCCCCATCTGCCCAACGGCCCTTCTTGAGCTGCTACAAGTGCAATGATGCTTGTAAAATGCAATAGACAACGAATACGTCGCTAATAGTACCCAGGCCAGGACCAGGGGGTATTTCAGAATTACCTATTTGGACAGCAGCATACATCCCCTTGCACAGCTGTGGTCATCTCCTACTCGGATGTTTCTGAAAGCCCCACACTGCTAGTCTGCTGTCGACATCAAGAATCAGGAACTTAGCAAGGAGAAGGCAATCAGGATTTCCACCAATCATTATTATGTTTACACTGCTAAAATGCCACCTACAAAAAACAGTTTGCAGGAGAACAGACAGCTTCAGAAGGCACAGACAGGTTTTCGCTTTCACTCTTCACATCAGTTAGCAGAATCATAGAACCATAGAATGTATTGGGTTGGAAGGGGCCTCTTGTCCAAGCCCCCTACACTAAGCAGGGACATCTCTAACTAGGTCAGGTTGCTCAGAGCCCCATCAAGCCTGACCTTGAATGTCTCCAGGGATGGGGCCTCCACGACCTCTCTGGGCAACCTGTTCCAGTGATCAACCACCCTCATTTTAAAGAACTTTTTCCTAATGTCCAACCTAAATCTACCCTTTCCTAGCTTAAAACCATTACTCTTCATCCTGTTGCTACAAACCCTTGTGAACAGATCTTCCCTGTTGCTACAAACCCTTGTGAACAGATCTTCCCCTGCCTTCTTATAGGCCCCTTTCAGGTATTGTCATGTAAGGTCTATGACCTAGATGCCTAAAAATGAGTGATGAGGTGCTGCTGGACACTGCTAGAGTGAATTCTGAGGGAGGCTCTGAATCTCAGAATTTCAAGTCTCTTCACACTATGCCTGGGGAAGATATCAGAGAGACAAGTGGCTTGAGAAGCCTCATGGTTATTTGCCTCCTCTTTCTCAGAAGTGCAATCAAAGTCCATCTTTGAGAAAGACCGTCGTGACTGGTTGGTCATCCCTGATGCAGTTGCAGCTTACATCTATGAAACTGTGAACAAGGTGTCACCTAAAGTTGGTCAGTTCTTGGCGGATGCTGCCCAGACTCCAATAGTTGTTGCAACCAGGTATGGAAAGATCCTCTGTGCTAATGCTGCAATAGTCATGGGCGAAAAGGGAGAGGGAGGAGTGAGACTGAAAACAGATTAATCAAATATCTATAAGGGGAGACCCAACGGGAAGTGAATCAGCAACAAAAGCCTGATGTGACTACAATGGGGGTGGGGTGCCAGAAGGTGAGGTGGGACGATATGGTTTCACATGAGTGGAAGCTCTTCACAAGGATGCACCTTGAACATGACAATGCTCAGGGATAGCAGGTACTGCTCTTTATACATGGGTAGTGAGGAGGGGAGCCACTGGCTGGTGGGTGATCAGCTCTCTGTTGTGGGGTGCTGTGGTGCTGTCTGTGAGGGGCTGAGCACTGGAGGTGCCAGGAAACACTGTTGTGACTTGACACAAATACATATTATTCAGTTTCCTCTCAAAAGGAAAAGCATGATGGCCCTAGAGATACAGTTTCATGTTACTCAGGGCAAACACATACCGCCTACTCCTGTCCTCTGCGGAAAGCCCCTCTAGGACTGTTGAGGAGCTTTGCACTCTGAGTGACAGGCAGTGTGATGACTACAGCAGATGGAGATTACCCTCACATATTTGTGCATCTGACCTCATACACTGTCATCTCCTGCAGGAACTTCCTCATCAGAGAAACAACTAAACTCAGTATACTGGCTGAACAGCTGCTGGAAAAAATAAAGAACCTGTGGTACACAAAATTCCTAGGCTACTAGCCAGATGAAGACAAGTCAGTGTTTTCCTGATGTGAGTTGGTAACATCCCGCAGTGTCCTCTTTCCTCCTGCCCCTACTACGGACCAAGATCAGTCAATAAGACAGAATTGATGCTCCTCTTAATGCCACGAGAGGGAACCCAGCTTCAGAGACCGATGGATAGAAGGCATCTTCTGAAATCTTCCCCCACAAAAAAAAACCAAAACAAAACAAAACGCAGCTGGGCAGGGGGAAGGCAATGAGATTGCAGAGCTCTTCTGTAGCCAAATCCTGAAAATTAATTGCTCCTGACTGGCTTGGCCATTACTCCTCTAATAAAACAAAATGTTGGTTGTTACACTTCCTTAAGTTTCCTGTTTGTATTGACTGCTACAAAAATCACATCCACCTTGGTATCCCATTCTGCTGAGACTAGCTATGATTCACAAGAAGTTGTTGCAGGCAATGCTAACCAACCCCAGCCATTCAGGCACTTAACTAAGCTCAAGTTCTTTTTGGGTGGAGTAGGCACTACCTGACCATCTTTCAGGTTAGCCCCACCATGGCAACCGTAACCTCACATCAGGAAAGACCATGAAATCTAAGCCCTACTGATTGTGCGCTTTGGTTAGGTAAGAAGTAAGTAGGTGTACCTGTATCAAGTGTCTGAAGATTTCAGATCATTTGGGAAAACAACTGTCAGTAAACTGAACTGACCATCAATCAGAACAGGTCTTTGAAAACATGTCTCATCAGCCAACCAGTGAGGCTACTGAATAGCCTTTCCAAAGGAGAAACAAGGGGAAATTTTTTCACTGTCTTCAAGATGAAGGGTGAGCAGTTTATTAGAGGAGCACCTACACCTAGGACTGTCTGTGAAGACCTGGCAGGTCCTTGTCAGCCCCATGTAACTGCCTCATCTCATATGCCCACATTGGGTAAAGCAATCCATCTCCTTTGTCATTAAGCAAGCAGGCAATTTGTCTGAAATCACAACGGGAGACTGCCGCAAAGGCTAAAACAAAACCCTGCTAGCCTCAGACGCAGGAGTCACATGCACATGGGCAGAGCTACTGCTTAGGAGGGAGAGCATCACTACAGCTAGCAAAAGGAGATTTGCCCAATAACCGCAAAGAAACACTACCGTCTTTTAAGGTGCATCTCCATTTACTTTACCCTCATTGGGGTCCTAAACCTAAAACTTTGGTTTGCTTCAGCTTTACCGTTACTGACAGCAGTACTTAATTCTCCCAAGATCTTTGTTACTGAGAAAAGTTTGCTTCAGCACAAACTTGAATGTGTAGCTGTTGTCCTCTTGGAGCCATTCGGTAGGCTATCGATAATACAGGATAAATTAGTTCCCTGTGTTTTGGAGTTGGTTATTTCGTTGTTTTGGATTGGTTTTGTAATTATGGATTGCATCAGCTACCAATATAAACTTGCACTTAAACATTTCCTATGTCTCAGTAGCCACTTGGTACCATGCACAATCAGAATGAAATCAGCATCCCTACACAGAGCACCAAGTTCTTCCATCTCCAGTTGCCTTACCACTTCTGCAGAACTCTTTTGCAGATTTCTTTATTTTTGCCTGTTCTGCTTAGACTGTCTGAACTTCCCTGGTCATGCCTGGATGTGCACATGTATATGTATCATGTAAATGCACCAGCATTTTGAAGGTTTAGAAAAGCGCAGTTTGGGCTGATAAGAGCATTTACCACATGAAAAAGACAGAAACTTCAGCTCTTTCTGCTACAGAGATGATTTCCTACCTACTTGTTTTGCATGTGTCTGCTCAGTCTTTCTCACTTTTTTCCCAAATAGAACCCGTGTAGGAGAAGCCCTGCAGTTTAAATCCCCTCTTGCCCCAGGGAAGAATTCCACATCCGGAGTTTTCTCAGGATAATGCTTCTTCTTTTGGCACTTCAAAAGTATTTATTTCTCAAAGAGTGAAAGTCATGAGTCATATGAAAGAGCCTGAATGTGCCAGTAAGAGTTTTGTGTCCTAGAAATCATTGCTTTAGCCTTTTCAATCTATTTGTACGTACTGCCAAAAAGGCTAGGGAAAAGATTGGAAAGTATAGGACACTTATGTTGTGTTTCGAGCCTGTTATGTGACTTCCTCAATGCACCCCAGTGGCATTTCTGTGTTGCATCACTGCACAGCTGGAGCAGAGCACTACTTGCTATGAATTCCATGCTAAAACTTTAAAAAGTTTGGTCGTTTTGTTAAATGCACTTAATTATAACCCTTTTGTTCTTCTGCAGCATGACCCCCAGAAAATCCACACCAGCCACATGCTGATTAGCTGTTTGATATCTGACTGATTTTAGTACACAGGCAAAACGGAATCAGCCCATAGATCTCAGTATGTGTTTGTACTGCATCTCCCGACCATGTAGTTATCTATGCATTTTTATGCTGTAAAAGGAGTAAACAGAAAACTTCCCAGGAGGTTAATCTGCTGTACAATCTATAATAAAGGGCAACTGATGAAAAGCGAAGTAGACAATCTCCCCCTGCCACTGCTGACCCTTAGGTTACTGGCAGCACCCATTGATGAGTTCCTTAAAGGCAGAAACTAGCAGCTCAGACAGCATTCAGGCTGAGATCAGGTATAAAAAAAAAACATTTTATCCCAAGGATCCTGGGGAAAATTCATGAGACAGGTAATGAGGGGGCCATATGTTTTACTCTCAGAGTTAAAATATTTCACATCTACTCCCACTTTGCAGTAGGAATAAACAGCTTAATCTGTAATTTCTATGTAAAATAGGGATGGAAATCACTTCCCAAGTTATATGAAAGTTCACTGAGTGCTTCAAGATTCTTGGAGAGGCTTCGTAAGTGAAGCATTCATTTCAGTGAGATTCATGTCACAGGAACTTTCTTTGTGAGTAATCATCAATCACTTAGCAGCTTTGGGAAAGCTTGTGGTGTAACTTGTCCAACTGAGCCCACTGAAATGAAATCTTAAGAAATGTCAGTTTTCTATTGTTTCTGAGATGGATAAATAACACCGCATGTGTTCCTGATTTCTGCAAAAGTAACGTTTCTCAAAAAGTATTTATTATGGTGAATACTTTACACTATTTTCAGTGGCTCAGTGTTGATGGCACAGAACTGTTTGGCTTTTATGCTTCCCAGTTTCCCTCACCTCTTACTTGGAAAAATCACAAATTAATGCTAATGAACACCTTGAGCTCTACGCTGCTGTGAGCAGTGACAGGTGTCCTTGTCCACAAACAGCCCAAGTCCTTCAGTAGCAAAGACCTCAACGCAAGGTGTTTTCCCCTTCCCAGGAGAGATGGGGAGGACTGGAAAAGTCATACACAGTATTTGAAATTTAGGGTTGGTAAGTCACACTCGAAGAGCCGTGTGGTGATTTCCCCTGCGCACACACACTTCCACGAAAAAATAATTTCTTTTTTGTCCTCTGCTGATGGTAGCATATGGGGCAGGGACAGAGAGGTGCGGCCGCCGCCATGAGGGAGCGGAGCAAAGATGGCGGACGCCCAGCGAGGCGCAGAGCTGATCCAGCCTTCTTTTAGCTGGCTCCGTGCTTCCCACACAGTTTTGGCAAAGAAGCTTTTTCAAATTTTAGAATTAAACAACCAAATTACAAACGGGGGCTGCGTGCGTGCGATGCCAACAGCGAAAACCGGCACCCAGAAAAGGCAGGTGGCTCCAGGTGAGGCCCCGCGGCAGCTGAGGGCTGCGGTCGGCCCCGGCCAGCCATGAGGGTGCCCGGCGGCGGCAGGAGAAGCGCCTCGGACGGGCGAGGGGACTAAGCGGGCCGGGCGAAGGGCAACGAGACGCCGGCGAGGCGCGGTCTGGCGGCAGAAAGCCTTGCGTGCCAGGCGGCCTGCCGGCGGGCGGCACAAATCAGTCAGCGCCTCTTTCCCTTTCGCTCCCGCCCGCGGTCCCCACCGCCGCGGCGAGCACTGAGTCAGAGCGGCACCGCCGCCGCCACCCGCTTCGCACGCGATGCCGCCGGCCTTCCCCCCAACACCCCCGCTTCTCCTGCCCCGCTCCCGGCCCTGCCGCCGCCGCCGCCACACTCCCGCTCCACTCGGGGCCGCGGCGGCGGCGGGGCCAGGAGCGGCCCGGGCGCGCAGGAGGTAGGCTCGGGCGGCGGGAGAGGCGTCGTGCTGCCGCGGCCCTCCTTCCCCGCGCTGGTTTTCGCCTCAGTGTTTGGGGGCTGGGGGCTGTTAGTGCCCCCCGACGGCCCCGCACCGGTGGGGCTCGGGCAGGCCTGCTGCAGGCCCCGCGCAGGCCGGGGAGTGTCCCGGCAGCCGAGCGCCACCAGCCCCACCTGGGAGGGCCAAGGGGATCCTCAGCCCCCCGGCTGGGGCTGCTTAGGGAGGTAGAGGTGCCTAGGTGAAGGGAGGAGCAGCTTTATCGCAATAAACGCACTTTTTGTTTCGGCTAGGACGGGTAAATCGCAGACTCTTGGCCGGCGAGGGCTCGGCTATGCTAGGGCATTTTGGCCTGGGCCGAGTTGGGGCTGAGAGGCTGCAGCTGGGTTGGTCTTGGGTGGGGAGTGTTGTTGTTTCCGTAGTATGTAGAAAGACGGTTTTTTGCATACGTTTGCCTGTTTACCTGCATGCTTACCAGTGAGGTGGGAGTTCCTGTTGCTTGGGTGTATAATGAGTACACTGTGCTTCTCAGACCCTAACGTTTTGGGGAGTGAGTGTGGTTGTGCCGAACCAAATGATCCCATTATTACAAATTTCCTTTTTAGGCTTCGATTTGGGGATGATATGGGACTAGGTCACTTCTTTAAAAATGCTTTAAGAAATATTTCTGGGTTTGTTATTAAAAAACCTAGAAAATTGCAACAGGTGCAAGCTGTCTTGACAGTGGCTGTGATAGAACTGCTTTATGAAAGTTTCCCAGCGCCATAAACGTGGTGGTGTTTGAATGTGCGCCACAGCATCAGGTACCACCCGTGTCTCACTAACCTGCTCGCTGCTGTGCTGTGAGCATATCTGGAAATGGTTTATAAGAGAAGTTGCTATCAACCCCAGGGTGCCTTGATTACTGAAGATCTTAAGCAGAATAAATACTTACAGCTGTCATATATGTCAGTGAAGAGTGCAGATCTTTTATTTTTATAGCTTCTTCTCTCCAGGTTTAGAGTAGCGTCCTCTGTAGATGGGTACGGGCTTTGAGGCTGCTTTATTCAGAGTCCACTTCAGAGGTGAAAGCTGCAGGTGCAAGAGAAAACACGTAACTCTGTGTTTGAAAATGTGTGGATTAAGTTCACTGCTTAGAACAACCACTTCAAGACGATAATTTTTTTTTTCTAATTGTAAACATTTTCTCTTCTCTCCAAAGGCTCCTTTGTCTCTGGCCTTTCTCTGGGGTCATGATGTTAAAAGTCCTACCTTTGGAGTAGAGTATGAACCCTTCCAGGTAACCTTCTCCACTGAGATGTCTTCAAAATGGCGTGGTCACAGCACCGAACTGTGCAGCAGCCAGCGTGGGTGCGTCATCTGCAGGACTAAGCTGTTTTCAGTTGTGGTCAGTAAAAGACAAAGTTCTTTTTTAAAAAAGGAAAAACCTCACACAAACCTTTTTAATAGTTACAGGCTGTTGTAGCCTTAGTTTAATGCTCTTTTGTCACTTAAACCGCCACTGTAGCTGTCAACTAATGCAGCCTTCTGGGTTTCCTGTGCTTCTGAGCTGCTTTGCTTGACATGAAAGTGGGAGGCCTCATATTCCTTGTTTTTGGATGTCAAAAATTGTTGGGAGTTACATATCTATGCAGTTATTCTAGCAATATAAGTAACTCATTAAGTTAACTCATTAACTTTTTTGCAAGTAAAAGCTTGCACTGATTTTTAGATTTAAAAGGAGCTTTTAGTGTTCTGATAATGAGGTTGATCCAACAGAAGTCATATTTTGTAAAAAATACCTCTGGTAGATATTGCTGGAGGGAGAGAAAGCTAATTCTGTTTGGAGTTATCCATTTTCCCAAATAGTACTTTGATACCTCAGAAAAATAAAGATCTGCTATATAAAATCAATATAAATACATGACGTAATACTTTAAACAGAGAAGCAGTACTTCATCCAGAGTAGTCATTCATCTGATTAACTTCTGTATTTGTTAAAATGTCCTTTGTCCATATAATCTCTGTCCTTTGGAGGACTTCTTATTAGTGGTTAGGTTTAAAAATTTTCCACTTCAATTGTACACACCTTTTGCTTACATCATATATTATTGTGGAGGGTGTACTGGGTGGCTGAATGAGGATGAACAAGAACTCCTTCTGTATTGAATTGACTCAGTGTAGGTCAGTAATTTTTGCCAGCTCATGCGCAATGTTAGAAATATGCTGCAGGCAATTGTCATCTGTCAATCTGGAGAAAAATACTTGTGGCAAAAGACAAAAGAGAAGATTATCAGGCACTATTACAGGTCCTTTGGGCAACTCGTTGGCAGCTAGCCACCGTAGAGGGCTGGCAGATAATGCAGACATTGCTAACTCATCTTATGTCATAACACATAAAATCAAAATAAGGAGCATGAATGCAGGAAGTTCTTCAGTACTCTACAAGCACTTGCTCCAACAGGGTACCATGTGGGTTTATGACTGCCTCCCTTGACTGAGTAAATCACAGACCTGGCTTAAATAGAAAAGTAAATGAATAACTGTTTTTTGAAGCACCTAAACTGGTATGTGGGAGCGTGTCTGTTCCCAGAGTGAACTGACAATTTGTTGATGCTAGTAGGTGGTTATATCCTCAAAGCCGATCAGCTTTCTCTTTAAATGGAAGTTTGTTTTCCGTTCTGTTTGCAAAGAAAGCCTGTGATTAAAAGGGTAAACCTATGAGTTCAAAAGCAATTGAAAGGATCCTCTGACTATACTTGCATGACATCTCATGATTTTTCAGAATTTTGTGAATTCTAAGGATAAATGATGGCCTACTGCTATGTTGTTTAACAGATACATGTCAAGGATAATCTGTGTGTATTCGCTCTTGGTGAACTAGATGGTTGCCTGAGGTCTCCTCCAGCTGTGCTGCACGCAGTGCCACTTGTGTTAAAGCTTGAGTCAGAACATAGGTTTGCTTTCTTAAAATAAAAAAGAAGAAGGTTGCATGTCACCATTTGTCCTTTCTGTGAACATAAGACACTCTATGTCAAAACCCAGTAGTCTGTTAGGAGACACCTCAGACTTTGTGTTTTTACACTACAGTTTATCACCTTCACTCTCTGTGTGTTTCACATGCTAATTGAATTGAATGCTGTTTTGTGGCAGGAGCCCTTGGCTTGTTTTTCTGTCTGATGAAAATGTGGATACTTCCATGCAACGGCTGAGTTCAGCATAAGATCAACGGACAATTGTTTTTTGTTGTTGTTTAGTTTAATTTTCAGACTGAAAAGTAGACTTTGGTCCTTGTTGACTATGTGCAGCGTTTTGGAAATCCTGTTTTTAGTGTAGTCTTCCTTTTTCACTTCCTCTGGACCTCTTCACAAGACTTGATTTAGGGCACATGCTTCCCTATCTGGTCTTAAGGCAAATACAGATTTATTTCTTTTTTAAATGTTGGGGTTTTTAGGCACTTAGCCTTACTCTCCACCTCTGACTTTCAAGTATGGTTGAAGTGGGCCTTGCCTGGGTACATGGCCTAGGGAGGCATCCAGGGGTAGAGCACCACATCAGCTGTAGCTCTGCTGCCAGTTTTGCCTGTGCCAGAGGTCTGGAGAGCCAGGCTGGTGGCTGATGGCTGTGAGAGGGCTGGACACGAAGGGATGGAGATGCTGCTGGGGAAAAACAGCCCAGCGGCCCAAGTGGAGTGGAAAGCTTGCTTTCCTGGGGCCTTCTCTCACCACCACCCTCCCAGTTGGGTCCCCTTGCATAGCAGAAATCTTTTCCCATCCTGAACCCCTGCTTGAGGGTGCCAGGCTTCATTTTGCTTGATCTTCAGGGGACGTTTCCCAGTGATGTTTTGTGTCCATCTGCTGGGTCCTGGAGGAAGGCACTAGCTTTGTGTGTCACAGAACAGAGAAGGGCCTCAGCCTTCAAACCCACAAACCGCTGCTGTTTTGCCCTGTGATGCACTGGCCTGTAGCGCATCCAGAGCTATGGTAGCCCCATGGCTTAGGATATCTGAGATACTTTCATATGGCTAATTCACAGGTTTGGTATAGATGAAGAAATGCCAGCATGCATTACAGTCCCAGTCCCCCAAGGCTTGTTCATCCTATATTAATACTCTCATCACTGCATCTTTGCTGCCCTTGCTGTGGTCACTGCATTTGAGCGAGCAGGTTAACAGCTTCCAGCGTTGGCAGTTGCCAGTTCAAGCTGTGGTGCAAATGAAGTCTAAAGCAGGCTCAAAACTGCAGAAGGACCTTTGGTGCTTGCCTAGGGGAGGTCCCTGTGTCTGGCAGTGCTCCCTGACATTGCTGGCTCACCGTCTTACAACCACATGAGAAGAGCACACGTCCCTTAGCAGAGGATACAGGTACCTAAATTGACATGATCTGGCTCTACACTTTATCCAAGTGGCTTAAAGGCAATTTAAGGAAGGTGCACCTAATCATATCAAAAAACCTAGTCCAGCAGCACAGCTGGGAGCATCTATTCAGATGGCTTCGCTTTATATGGATAAGTGGGGCCTTGTAATTTTAGGAGTTTCATGGGTCTTCAGATTTTCTGGAGATGAATCATGAGCATGAACTCTGAAAGAGGGCACACTGATCCAGCTGGTTGCACTACTGGGTGGGTAGTCTGTGGGTTAGGCTTTCGGTCTTCTTCAGCCAAACCTCAACTCTCTTGACTTCAGTTGTATAAAACTCCAGTTGGTTTCAGTGAGCACAGCAGTTTCCCCACTGACTTTAATTGGTATTTATCTGGATGACAGTGGAGGTAAGGACCTATAAGCATCATTAGTTTAGTTGCACAAGTTCCTAAAAATGAGAACAGTAGGAGGGTTACATCTCCTTTCATGAATCAGCTGGGATTTTAGACGTTTTTAATAGCCTTAGGATGGTAGCAGCCTCTAAAGCGTCTATGTGAATGGGAGGGTGCCACAGCACCATTGACTCGTGCTGCCAAGACATCAGCCCTAGAAGATACTGGATGATAAGAGTTGTTCAAGGTGTATTCTCTCCCTTCCTCTAACTAGTTCTAGTCCATTTTCTGTGCAGTAGCTCTGCTCTGAAATGTTTTTTCACGTGCTTAGTTTCTCATGGGTACCTTGTTTTAGCATACTTAACATCTGCCATATACTCTTCCTTCTAGTCTTGCAAAAAAAAAAAAGAAAAAAGATGCTCTCCAGGTCTTTCCTTACCTTTGTTTCTTGATTTTTCCCTGAACCTTTTTCTCTCTCCTGGTGAGATACCTACAAGGGTTTTTCAGCTACTTGAGTGTTCCTAAGTGACCCAAAGTAGCATGTTCTTTGACTAGAAACCAGAGTATCTGGCATCTTATCTACAGCTGAGCTGCTGTGAGATCTTCGGTGTACCATTGCATTTTTCAGTGCGTTTGTCTGCCCTCTCTTTGCTTCTGAGCACCCCTCCATCCATAATGTCTTGGTTGGTTATGAGAAGAGCAGAAGTTTATATACATTCTTGTGTTTCTGGAAAGCTATCAAGCTTCTGCTCTTACCTGCAACAGTTCCTCAATGGTGTGATTGTAACCATTGCGAGTAAATCCCACAGGTTCAAAGCTACAGAAAACCAAATATGCACCTCTTTCTCTCTCTCTCTTTTTTTTTTTTTTCCTAGAATGTTTTCATAATGGTTTGAATGTTTTGCTGTGAGGCATGGGTAGGTGTTTCTGTGGTTCCCAGAGGAGGGAGGGCAAGGGGTCGGTGACAGGGGAAATGGGTGGTGTGGTCATGCAGGTGTTTAGGCAGTGCATAGAGGGAAGTCACGTGAGTGGTCAAGTCAGGTGCATGGTACTATATAGGGCAAATATTTGCTGTGCATCTATTTATCTATAGTGTTTCCTCGTGGAAAAGCAGCTCCTTGCATTTTAAGTCTGACTCTGGCTTTTTTTCATACCAGTTTTAAAGCTAGACTTAAAATTTGGCTTTATTTAAAAACCACTTGACCAAGTTTTGTTCTCTGAGCAGAGTGCCACACAGTTTTACAGTCTGGTTTTCTTTGCCTCGAATTGAGGGTAAAAGAAAGGGCATCCTTTGGGGAACAGCTCTTCTATTATATTCATATTGACTAATTTTATCAGTTTAGAAAGAAAGAGAGCACCAGATTCTGGAATCTCTGTTGCACAGTAAGAGACAGAGTTTTTTTCTAGAATTGACTACTGACTTTTGGATGCATCCCATTATTTCCTAATATTCATTTAATGAATTTATTTTTATTTTTGCTGTTTAGAAATTGAGTACTCAGCCCATTCTGGAAATCAGTAATTTGCAAAGGATCTGAAGCTAGGCATTTACAAAGGAAAACCTCTGAATTTAGTAATCACTTTGTGGGAAGCATTTTATTTGAACACAGATTCTCACCTTACCTCCCTTGTGACTTACTGCAGTCCCCAAAGCAGCACAATGCAGTCCAAATTTCAAGAAAAACATTGCTGTCTTCTGAGACGTTATTGAGATGCCTCTTCTAAAATCCCACCTGCTCTAGAAAATGTGAAAAGTGAACAACAGAGGAAGCTTGTACTCTAACTAGAATTAGTGGGAGCTTCTGACTAAGAATATGCTCCCTTACTAGTAAGGAAACTGTTTTGAAGTTTGAAAATATGCATTTTGGTCACAATGCATTATTTAGATGATTGATACTGATAGTGTTGCGTGCTCTGAAACCATAACATGTGGCCTCTATTTCCAAAGCTGCTGTGATCTGTTGCAAAAATACAGGAGAGGCAAAATGAGAAAATAAAACCAACAATTCAATTCATATTTGAAAATAAGTATCAACCCAAGCAGCCTGGTCCTTGGTAGATCTTTTTTTACTGAGTGACATGTGGAAGACTGCCGTTCTTCTTGAAGGCTGTTGGTTTCCAATCCACTTGCTTTCTCAGTTCCCATATTTGCATTCTTTTACTTTGTTATGAACTCTGATCTTAGCTGCCTAGATGTTTGGGGCCAAACTCCCTCTAGCTTTTACTGAGAGCAGAGTACTCCATCTCCTGTCACTTGCAGCAAGATTCCATCAGGATACTGAACTCCTGCACCTACAAACTGAGCAGGTGCTTGGGTTGTTACTGAAACACAGAGTGCACTAATTTCAGGCTTTGTCTTATAGTATTAAAATATTACATGGAATTTTTCTGTTTTCTAGGGTCTGAATGTCTCCGTGTGTGACATCCACTAGCACCATAATTACTTCTTAGCCCATTTAATGCATTGTCAGTGAATGTTTCTTTTGGTTATGAATTTAGGTAGCTCTTTCTTTGTTCATGTTCATGAACTGATCTCCCCTTTCTCTAATGACATTCAGAATGCTGGCATACTTGGTCAATAGCCTATTGCAGGATTGTCTTTAGGCCATTTGTGGTCACTGCTTCCAGTTCTTCACTTGCCATCAAATGCACTTCTTAACTGGGTGAAGCCTTTTAAACAAGAGAAGAACTGGAATTGTTTTTCAGTTAGAAATTTTGAGACATGTAATAATTTGTGCTCACAGCTTGCACATCTACGTACAAGTCCCTGTTGACCTCATAAATATAACTGATTGTACAGTGATAACAAATTAGTTTTCCAGTAGTAACTGCTAAAAGTGCACTTAAGTGTCCCCACCCATGAGCTGACATCTCTTTGTACTGCATGCCTTACAAAACACCTGAAAAAAAACCTTATTTTGTCAACGATCTTACTGTTCCCCTGCACTGCAGTCAACAAATGTATTGTTGTAACAAATTTGCAAAGTCAGGAAATGTTTTTATTGTCCTTTAGCTTATTCAAAACCTGAGGCACAGACGCTGTGAGGGGCTTTTTGTCCCACCAGTTTGACAGACCCAGGACAAGAAGCTGCAGATGAAATCTTGAAGCGCCTTAGTCAGTGGAAGTTTCCCTCTTGGCTTCCAATAGCCAACCTTACTGCAGTAAGTGTGGAGCGTCAGTCCAGTGCAGTAACTACACCGCTTGTCTTACTTGTTTGAGAATAGTTAGGTGGGCCCTCATTTTGGATCTGAAGCTATACCCACCCCGTGACAAAATTTCTCCTCAGCCCTCTGCAACTTGAAGACCACTTAGCAGGAGTACAGTTGTCTGTGTTAGCACATCTGGTGCTGAAATGAACGTTGCAAAAATTCTTTGCCCATTTAAGTAAGCATCAGGGTACAACTTTTCTTTCTGTTGAGATAAAATATTTTATTTCTGAAAAATCTGATTCACTGAAGCCAAAATGGAGACCAAGAGATGCATCTAACCAGGCCCTGGTTTATATTAAGAAATAGAGGCATTGTGGCTTTGACAGTGCACATCTCAGGAAAGTGCACCAACCTCTAGATTGTTGGGGGTGGTGCTGGTGGTGTAGTTGTTTTCATGAAAAACCTCAAAAGTCCTTGATTTCTTTCCAAGGCAGCGCAAAAGCATCTCTGAAATCATGAAAAGTTTTGTGGGATGCGCAGATAAATGTTCCCATCCAGATGTGCTGACATTTTCTAGTAATGCTTTTCCACCTTTTCATGACAATGAAAGGAGACGTTTGATTACCAAAAAAGAAACCGTATTTCTTAGTTGCAGTCATACTGGGGTTTTTTTTTTAAATAATAAAAATGGGGGGAAAAACCCCATTCAAATTATTTACCAAGATCTTTGACAGGTGTCATATCAGAATTGCACCATTTCCATTTCACATAGAGAACCACTTGACAGTCATTAAGTTCTTTTAACACAGATAAAATAGGTATGGGGTTACGTTACTCAAGACTATCAGGTTAAATATTTACAATAATTTTGTTATCATTCTAAACTGTATTAGTGCTAGCAAACAAATAATATTAACATGGAATAGTGAAAATTCCAGAAGTTAGTTTCTTCAAGCATAGATTGCCTTTTCTTTGAAAGAAATAATTGAAAAAAATGTTTACACTGTCGTGAAAATGTCAAATAGATCTGCAGTTTACAAGAATAATACAAGCACCCTCATTGTGTACAGTCTTTTGGATGAAAGCCTGAAAGAATCCAGAGAGTTTTGTGTAGTTCTATTAGTTGCCTCTTGTGTACTTTTTTTTTTTGCTCATGTGAAGCATTTGCTGTGCCATTTATATGTGATTCTCTTCAACCATGACAATATTTTGCAAGTTTACTTGTTTTTTTTCCATATGCCAGTACTAACACTTTAGGCAGTGTAAGGAGATCTTGGTAGATTTCCTTGGTCATTGTTCCAATTTGATATGGTACTTTGAAGTATTAAAAAAAATTTAAAAAGTTGCAGCCCTAACTTAAAATTGTTTAAAGTCGTGTAGATTGATTATATTCCAAAAATACTGTTCTGCTTTGGGTGGCGCTTGAGGAAATAATGAATGAGTCTGACTTAACTAAGAAAACCTGCTTTAAAACAAGATGTGATTTTTTTTTTCTGCAGTAAAAGTCATAGGTTAGTTGAAATGCAAGTCTCAGGCTTCTTTTTTGAATTAAAAAATAAATCTCCTGTTATGTACTAGTAAAGGTAGAGGGAGGATAAGAGATTAAGAAGAGACTATTGAGACAGTTTTTGAGGGTCATTGCAAGTAAGATTAAAATTGGA
This sequence comes from Coracias cyanogaster, assembly GCA_033124195.1. Classification (NCBI taxonomy): domain Eukaryota; kingdom Metazoa; phylum Chordata; class Aves; order Coraciiformes; family Coraciidae; genus Coracias; species Coracias cyanogaster. The sequence goes on along the minus strand of JAVSBS010024808.1, from coordinate 10,144 downwards.
ACTGACACTGTTCCGATTTTCAAACACGGGAAGGTCTGAAAGCGCAGTTGATGCTCTTCATGCATTTGTAAGCCTGAAAAAGGAGTTTGACCTGTAGGTATGGGGAGAAAAGTCTGTCATTTGGAGGAAGAAAAGCAAAAGCTTTTAGAAGAGGCAGTGGGGATGAGAAAAAAAAAGCATGCAGTGCAGGGAGAGGAGAGCAAAAAGCTAGCGTGTCTCTGTGATGCCTCTCTTGTAGCCCAGGCACTTATCTCAGTATATCGCTGTGTGCCAGAGAGCATCACCAGCAAGTGCTGAAAGACTTTTTTGCCTCCAAGGACCCTGTGCCAGCTCTCCACCTGTTCAGGTGAGGGCTTGCTCTGTTAGCCTGTGGGTACAGTAGGGAGCTGGTGGGCAAGTTGGGCAAGACATCTGTGCCTTGGTTTCTAGGTTTGCGCTGCCCTTGGGTGAGGTGTGTTTTCATTTATCTTCTGACATTAAACAGCATAACCGCAAGGTTCAATAAAAAATGCAAATACCAGGATTTATTTGTAACACCCAAAATAGTCATCCCCATGTACAGATATTTAGAAAACGCACAGATGTGAAAAGAAAAGCTATATAGTGACTGTACTCGCGCTACACTTAGAGGGATACCTCTTTGTTTTTCAGTTTACACATTTTTTTCCCCTGCTGTACAGCCCACAGTCAGGTCTTTGGGCTTTGCCCATTTCTCTCTGTCTCATGAATTCTATTAGCTGGTATAGCTGTCTTCCATTTGAAGCCTTTTAGCAGGTCTGCAAGGGTGTAACCATTCACCCTAAAACTCACTGTATCCTCTTCTTAAGGAGACAGTCACTCATTTTAGCTGAACCACTCCCTAATTAGAATAAAAGCAACTTTCCATAGATTTGTAAAATGCCTCATTGTTATTCTCGGAGTAATCTTGTGCATATGATTGCCTGTAAAAAAATTGTTCAATGAAATGTAAAAGTCTCTTCCTTTTCTGGTGATCAAAGTAATCCAGGGACTACTGCTGCAAATCTTTTTGTTCATGAGAGACTCTTCTCCCAGTCCCTGTGGTCAGTTAGAGTATGGATTTGTGTGCTGGCTTATTCCTTCCCTAGCAAAGTTGAGAGAAAGGAACACAGAACAAAACTCGTAACACTTAACTTGAAAAACTGCTGCAAAGTAAAATTATATGGGGTTTGCTGTACATAGCAAATTGCATGCAAGTTGTTACCAGCTTATTTTACTTCCTAAAAAAATAGACCCAAAGATGTGTATTTGCTGACTTTTTTCTGTTGGCAGAGTTGAATTTGCCTTATCTTACAGGCTGTAAGTACCATTAAAAGTCTTTTACTTATTGCAATTAAAGATTGTTTCCATGTATTTTGTTTTATCGCTTAGCGATAACTTCTGCTTCTAGCCAACACCTTTGTGGTTTTCGTGAAAGCTAGTTCAGAAGCTTCAAAGGCCAAGTGCAAAAGAGAGATAAAAATCTTTTAAAATAAGGAAATATAAAAGGAAAGTTTCTAACAGCCTTTGACTTAGTCACATTATACATCCTGGATGCTTTATGATACTGATTTATTATATTGATGACAAGGAGTATTATATTAAGCTAAACATTTAACAAGAGAGACAACAGAATATGAGATACTGCAACACAGCCAAGGTATCCCACCAGTGCTGTTGGAAGTTTAACTCTTATTTTAACTGTGCACTTCAAAACATTGCACCCTGGTTTCTTTATGTTAAGCAAACATTTCTATCTATCATTGGCATTTAGAAGGATGTGAAAGATGTAATAAAATAGATGTAGTCAGCTTTATTAAAGTCCAGTACCAGTTTTCTGTTAAGCTGCTTAACTCCTTGCTCCATGTTTGTTCACCTTGTAAGTCTAAGAAGTAGTACAGCTGTTAAAAATACCGAGCTTTCTCTTTCCGTGCCCCATTTGCTGTCAGACTTGATGCAAGTTGGGCGAGTGATATCTCCCCACATCATAGTAAATGCATTTCCCAAAGATTGCTGGATAGGAACGAGCCAGCTTTGTGGAGCTCTTTTATTTACAGAGTTCAACTCTGTAAATGAACGAACACATCAGTCCTTTCGAATTCCTTTTCTGTGAGCATTGCTGCGTGCAAGGTTTCTCAGAAGAAGCAGCATGGAGAGTCACTCAAATGTTTGTGAAACTCTAGCTGACTCTGCTTTTCAGGCACATTTGCATTTCGCTGTGACTACGGTGGAAGAAAGCCCCGCTGCACATGTCTGCATGAACGGGTTGCAGCTGAACAAAGCAGACCAGGACTTTGAATGGCACACAATGTCGTACCATTATAGGACAACCGTCGCAGTCAGAAATTGTGTCAGATCCCCCCAAGAGTCTCAAAAAGCACAAGTGGATTTTTTTTTTCCTTTAGGAAAAAGGTTGAATGCAGGATTTCTTTTGCCTTTGGGTTTCTCTGCCTTAAGGTTATATTTTTTTCTGAAATCACAAGGGCTAGAAACTTACTTTAATTATTGTGATTAAAAGCAAGATTTAATGCCATAACCAAGAAGCTGAGACTTCATGAAAAATGCACAAGACTGAAGTTAAGAGAACTAGTAACACACAAATCAGTTAAGACACTGGATTTACAATTTCAGAAAACCTCCGAAAACCCGGAATTGATCAGGTTGGTTTGAGGAGACTGCAGCATGTTTGTGGATAAGCTAGGAACCAAAGAAGAACACTTCTGTTGTGTTTTTTTTTCTTGCTCTGCATGGAATAAAAACCAATTACATTTAAGTTTGAAGCTTGCTTTGGAGCAGCTTTGACTGAATCACATGATTCTTTTCTGTAGTTTGTAGTTTGTACTGGGGTTCCAGTGTAAGCGTTTGTGGATATTTCTCAGTGCACTTGTTTCAGATTTGTACCATGCGGTGACACAGCAATCACTGTGAACTGTAGTTCCGTGGTTAAGGTTTCCTATTCCATTTATCTGCATTTAAAGGGAAGCAGCGTTCCTCCCACCCCAAGCACCAGCTGCATTACACTTGAACCTCTGTCTCTGTTGCTCATTTCTTTTTTTCAGCTTCTCTTGCTTTATTCTTTTCCTGTCATCTCTGGAGCGAAAAGTTCCTTCCTCGGCTGTCCCAGCCCCCAGTCAGAGGGACACAGAGCGCTTCCTCTTCCTAGCAGCATACTCCCCTGCAACAAAGTTGGATAAGGAGTGGCTCAGGCGAGTGTCCAGAGTATCAGAGTTGCTGCTGCTGCCGCCGGTGATTTTCACCTGCGGGCACAGGCACCGGAGCATGGCTCTGCGGATGTAGTTGTCAAAGCAATAGTAGATGAAAGGGTTGGCACAGCTATTGGCAAAAGCAAAAGGGCTGCTCACCTTCATGCCCAGCTGGGCAACCGTGTCAGGAAAACAGTCGGGCTGCTTCAGGAGTCCCAAAAGGATAGCCATAAGCTTGAAAAGATTGAAGGGAACCCAGGAGATAACAAAAGCCGCCACTGCAATGAAGACAATCTTAATGGATTTTCTCAGTTTCTTATCATGTTTCCCAGCTTTCTGATAATGCACACAGAGTCTCCTGGTGATGGCGCAGTAAAAGGTTAAGATACTCAGCAGTGGGAAGAAGAAGGCCAGGATTAAAAGCATTAGTGATGCAATCTGTTTGGATTCTGTCATGGCTTTGTCAGTGCAGTAAGTCTTTCCATATTGCTTCTTCAGTTCTCTGGACAAAAGGGTTGGCATCCCTAAGCAGCAGGATAATAACCAGACACAGATGCAGAGTCCACTGGAGTAGGATCTTGTTCTGACTCGTCTAGCAATAGAGGGATGCATGATAGCAAGGTACCGGTCAGCACTCATACAAGTGAGGAGGAGGATGCTGCAGTACATGTTGACTGAGATGACATAGGAACTAGCTTTACAGAGGAAAGATCCTACCCTCCAGCTCCCGTCTGATGCCTCCTTGTCCACCCAGAACGGCAGCGTGATGAGGAAAATGAAGTCAGATGCAGCAAGGTTGATGATAAAGACGTCAATCAGCCTCTGGACCCGTCGCTTGAAGACCAAGGCTACTATCAGGATGGAGTTGCCGACAATGCCCACCAGAAACACAGCAGTGTACAGGATAGGGAGGACAGTAGACAGGTGTTGCAGATGCTGATACTGGCAGTTGTCATCGTAGTAGTAGTCATAGTTGGAAGTGACTGTAGTCACAGGCGAAAGCTGGGTTAGCTCCATTTCTGGCCAATCTGTCCTCATCCCTGCTCTGGGGAAGGCTCTGAACTCCCCCTACCCTTCCCTTCAAGATCTTTAAAAACATGTTAGCAAGTGAGAGGGGAGGAGTGAGGGGAGGGAGGAGGAGAAAAGTGGTTGGGGGGGTAATCTATATACTTTTAGCCAATCGCATAGGCAAGAGACAAGCGACGAGTCTCTGATTAGTCAAAACCCTGTCTTCAGAATAAACACTTCTTTTTTTTTTAAAGTACCTTTAGGTTTGCTGATTTTATCTTCATTTTGCATTTGCGTGTATAAGCAAACCAGGTTTGGGTTTTGCTTTTATTTTGGGGGAAGGGAAGGTAGTTTTCAAGATTCTGAACTTTTTTAGGACAGGATATTGCTAGTTTGCCAAGGTTCAATATTGTACCAGCTCAGAAGTCAGAGAACAGTGAATTCAGGTGCCGCATTCTTTATCTTTACTCAAAACGTTTTGTATAAATTGTTTTTCAGGGCCAGTTCAACTTTTCAGAGGCTTGGAGGTTTTTACTTTTTCCTGTTGTGAGTAATCCTCTCATATGAAAATTTTAGGGGAAAATATGTAAGACCACCATCTCCATTCTTCCCTGTAATTAGTTGTTCTAGATCAGTCCCAGGTTCTCCACTGCTCTGCCGGTGCCACCCTCCTGCCCTTCAGCTCTTACAGTTCCCTTCCCCACACCCAGCTTTACGAATGTATCAGAAACTTAGAGAACAGTTTTTCGGTGTGTCATATCTTCTTCTGCAATCTGAAACTTGACTTGATGTTCCCATCCCCACACAGGCTTCTTTATCAGCCACAGTCCTGGGCTCCAGAGGGTGGTTTGCTCCTTTTCCTTCTGATGGCACAGCCCACATGGCTCTTGAGCTGCTCTTAGGTATAGTGCTCACTTCTCTTAAACAGCTCTGGTTTCCTTCATCTTTCATTCACAATATCAATATCACTCCGGCTGTGGCTTGCCTTAGAGACAGCCCTTTCAGCGTCACATAAATAAAAAATTATCATTTTTTAAACTACTGAATTCATTACAGCTTGGTCAGTGCATGCTAATTTGAAACTTCTACTACCGATCTTCATCATCCTTCCTCTCTTTTGCAGATAAATTCATTTTCTCTTTCCCCTCCCTCCCACCCGCATATTCACAGACCAGGCGCAGCTTCGAGCAAATTGCTTACCAGAGCGTACTTGAGCCCCAGGCTGATCCACTGGCAAAGAGCAACAACAAATTGCCTGGATAGCAACTTAGTCCTTCCTCTGGATACGCTCAGATCTACTCCACCAGTGCTCAGGTTACATACCCCTGTGCGGCAGGTACCTGGTAGGCTTCCAGGCACCTGGAAAAGCAGCCAGCAGCTGTTAGATGACTGTCTGCTGGATCAAGGAATATTTAGGTGGGCACTCTCTCTTTGGTAGATACGTTGATGTCTAATAAGGAGCTGGTTATATATAACTGCTTTCCTATCAGTAGGGCACTAGTGGACTGTAGCTGGCTATTTTTCATGGAATATGTAAAGATATAATTATGTCATTGAGTGTAATTCAGTCATCACAAACTCTGAAAAAAGGTCAAGGTGTATAAAAAAAAACCTGCTTTAGATTACCGATTTGTATGCCACAATTAGAAGTGTGAACCTGTAAGGAAGCACTGGCTAAAAATCATCTTGCTATCTGAATATTACAAAAGATATACCTACTTTTCAGCTAATAGTTGTGTAAAAATGCCAAAGTATCTTACAGTTTACAGAAATTATTTTTATGGATTCAGTGTTGGGCTGATTTTTGTGTCATCTTTGCTCATTCCTGCTTCTAGGAATGTGTTTTTTTTTCTTCCAAGAAGCACAGGGACATAGAGGCATTCTCTTCTAGTCAGTACTAGAGTAGAAGATCAGCTGAACCCTATGGTCTGTGGTATAATACTTCTGCTTCTCTTGTAAACATGGAGCTACAGGTTATTTTACTCTGCACTTATTTTACTCTGCACTTAGATCCTAACATCTTACAAGCATTTGCAAGCTTCAGAAATGGGGCACAAACTTCACTCCCTCCATCTCACAATACTGCATACTCCTTGAAATTCACTCCCTCCCTCTCCCCATCCCAGAGCAGACAAAAAAAGTAACTTTTAATAAAGCTTAATGGAATCATAAAGGTAAGCATATGACCATTTATTCTTGTTTAGGTGGTTCCTCACTTTGTTGTGTCTCTGTAGGTTAGCGTTACTACTAAAATTAAAAATTAGCTAGTAAACCTTTTCCGACAGCTGTCAACCGTGTTCTCTTGAATTTGTTCTGTACTTTTTGAATGCTCTGTATAGACTTGTGGGTGTTGCTGTGTGTTGCCATATTACCAATGTAACACTTCCTTATCTGGACAGAAGATTTGGACAGATAATATGAACCACTTTCATTAATAATAAAGGGATCTGTAATTATCTGAGTGAAGCAGCAGCAGGCATATCTGTCGGTAGTCTGTAAGCCTGGTGGGGTTTTTATGTGGTATTGATTCAATTAGGGCAATGTGTCGGGTCTTACTCTTCCTAGAGCTTATTTCCCTGAGGTAGAGCCAAGCTCTCAAAAATACTCAGCACACAGAAATTCCCCTTGTGCAATTGCTGCATAGGTCTCCCAGAAAGCTCAGCATGTGATGTGCTAAGATCCAAGAGAGGTGGTAAGATGTTTTGTCACCAGGAGGACAGCTTCCACCATCTCCTCAGCCCTTTCCTAGATTTCCACAGCGCTTTACTCTTCCCAGACCTCTCTAGATATGTGTAAACCCTCTTCCTGAACAAAATTTTCTGCTGAAGCAACAGGTACCGCATTGGCTTGGGTCGATGTTCTTCCATTTGAGATACATGTCTTGTCCAGCCCTTGACGCAGCTCTGAAAAAATGCTGCTGCTGGGTGCTGAGCAGTTTTGAACCTGAGGCTGAACCTAAAGCTTTTGTAACCACATGCTCATGGCAGGTGCTATAATCACGGCCGTCCGTTCGGCCAGTTCTCCTTTAGAGCATATGTTCCTCTGACGGTCCTGCCTTTCTCAAACGCATCTGTGACGTTTGTTGTGTTGGTGTCTGTACCGTTCCTTACATCTTTCTCATAGGAAATACCGAGGTATTTCCAACAGTAGCAAGGAAAAAAGAGAAAAGATTTATTGTCTTTATTCGCAGCTGCATAGTGCCTGTGATACCTGTATTGGGGTAGCCACCTAACTTTGTGGCAAAACCAGTCAAAGAGATGCACAGCAGAACTATCTGCACAGGAAGTATGCAGGTTGCTGATTTCGTTTGCTGCACACGTTCACCCTTCAGCATTTTGCAGTTGAAGCATTTGTGGTAACAAGGTATGGGTTTGGGTTTTTTTCAGATTTTTTTTTTGTACATTATTTTACTAATAGTTTAAATGTGTTTTTATTCCAGCTTGTACATGTGCTTTTATATAAGTGCAGGCATCTAGATAAAGTAAGCTACATACCTGTAAATTATTAATGATGATAAATGCTGAGAAGGACAGCGTTTAATTTGGCTGTGAAAGTGTAGTAGTTTCTAAATGATTGTGCTTCAAAAAATTCTGTCAGGAATAGAGATTTGCAGACCCAATTAAAAAAAAAAAAACAACTAAAACCCCCACCAAGTTGGCTGAAACTGCCCTACTATGCTATAACCTCAGTGAAGGCAGGCTCAGGGGTAACCAGATGAATGCTAACCAACAGAAGTTTCACCCCTGAACAAAGAGGAGTGGGTAAAACTGAGCCAGTTAAAATTGTGGGCACCGAGACAATGCATCGAGATGTGCTGAAATAGTTTCATACCAAGAGCAGTGGTCTACCAAGTGTGGTGCAGGAAGAAAATATTTTTTTGTTCACTCAATAAAATAATTATTTTTAAAATAGTGATTATTTCCTCTTTATCTCATCCTTTTTAATTTATATTTTTGTGTATGTTTTATATTGTACATATATGTATATGTAAATTATATAATTATATATAGTAAATTATATATGTGTACAGTAGTACACATTTATAATTTTTAAAAAATACATATAATAAGGTCTCATGCTCAAAAAATTTCTACTGACAGGCTACATGATAAAAAGGTTTGGAAGCCACTGACTTAGGGACAAGTGACTGTCATTAAAGTGAACCTGTGTTCTTCGTCATATTTGGAAGAAGCACATCTAGAAGGTCTTCTCTCTGTGAAAATTATAATTGGGGTAGGGTTCTCTCAGCCTGCTGTGTTCTGTACCATAGGTAGTAAAACACAGAAGGCAGAAATAAAACCAAGGAGACACTATGAAGAGGTCTGAGGGGAATCCATGGGATTTTATGCTCATTCTGGCTACGTGAATGCTCATAGATGGTGCCTAAAACACAAAACTGCCCTTTTTATTGTTACAGAGGGAGTGTTAGTTGGGAGAGGCAGTATCTTGTAGTAAATTAACCAGTAGCATTGGAAGAAACGGACAGAGTTTTGAACTCCTTTTTCAGGTCTGAATCAGTAACTTCTGAAGCAAATGTGATATATGAAGGTTTTTTCAATTTCTCCTCCTGTACCAATCTCATGTAAAATAGATGGTACCGCCTCCTGCAAATGTTTACTTATTTCCTTAGACTCTGAGAGCTAAAATGACACAAATTTTCTGTGACACAAATTTTTTGCAAGATAACTTGGGGTTGGTTTGTTTTGTTTGCAGCAAAACTCTGTCAGTGCCTGAGAACTTCTGTTAGAGGTACAAACTAATGCACGTGATCCAGATCTGCTATCGAAGAAACTTCAGTTTTGCAAAAAGCAGGAACAACGTTTCAGCTGTAGCCATTGGCTTTTTTCCCTTCGTGCTTTCATGTGCAACCTGCCACAGTTTCTGCACAGCAAGCAAACTTCTACTTTGAAAACCTCCCCAAGTGATCCAGTGGTTCTGCTGAGGCACGCTGAGGAGGTGTGACACGAAGAGAAAATGAAAAAAAGGTACGTGTTGGCAATGAGTGACTCTGCATTCATTTGTAACATTTTTATTGGGTCACTTTTATTATACGGAGGGGTATTGAAAGTAAATCTCCAGGTGAAATCTGTAGAGTATTTGAAATTCAATAAATAAAATGCAAACACATCTCTTCTCTTTGGCTGTTTTCAAGCAGCTGCACACATCATACTGATCAGGACAGATTATGAAGAAGAAGAGGCCACTGTATTCTAATTCAGTAATGGAAGTAGCACCAGCTGCAAAATTTTCCAGAATTGTAATTTTTACGAGATTAGAACTTTTAGGAAAAAAACCCTACGGACTTGCTGGTGTTAGATAATTCATTGTGACTGACAGTAAACTGTTCCAATTCTGCTTACCTCATGGCTTAGAATACAAAGGTTTGGTTTTGGCTTCTTTTGTTTCAACATTTTCTAGCTTCAACTTCTGATAGTTTTGCTGGGAATACTGAAAAAAATATTAGTGATTTCTTTTGTTCCCTGTTGCCATGGCATGTATTTTATGATCTTGGAGCTCCATGGTGCTTGCTTCACTAAATTGAATTCACTGGCCTTCTGTGATCTGTTTCACTGAGAAAGTTTTTCTAACTGCTCAGTGATCTTCTTGTCCCTTTTCAGGTTTCTATCTACTTCATCAATATGTCAAAACTAGACACAATATTTCAGCAGCTGGCAGCAACTCTAGATGTGATACAACTCCTTTCCTCCTTGTGATGTCTCTGTTTATTAGGCTGAGGTTGCAGGAAAGTTGGGGTTTTTTTCACCACAGCACCATCTTGGCAGTTGGTAATCCACCATGACCTGTTTGTCATTTTCATTTTGGGCTTCCCAGGATGAAGTTTTATGTCATATAATCATTATTATGGTTGGAAAGGACCACCAGGATCATCAAGTCCAACCTTCATCCTAACATCTCTCTAGCCACTAGACCACAGC
>JAVSBS010024807.1:38665-51229 GCA_033124195.1 Coracias cyanogaster | reverse complement strand
CGCGTCCGGCCATCAATAAAGAAGTGTCTGCTTATCTGCATCAAATTGGTGTCGATAAGTTATTTATCCCGGATTTCGGTGACAACAGCCTGAGGAGATGTAAAGGCAAGGCAAGCGTTCTTCACGCTCCCACTTCCAACTTTTTGTCATCTAGGGAAGATGGTACTGGTTCTCTGATGCCTGATTTGTGCTCTCAAAGACTAAGCATGTCTTTGAGCCCCCTCATAGTCTGGGTTGTTCTAGCAGGAGTGCAAGGATGGCACTGTGGGGAGAGGTGGGTTCAGAGCAGCGGGATGCAACATTCAGGCTTGCTCTTGAGGCTCTGGTGGTCTGAACCCGACATCAGCAGCTGAACTCCTTGGGTTGCATGCAGAGGTGAGGATGAAGCCGCATCCACTCTGCTCTGCTGCCTTCCAGTTCATGCCGTCATGGGGCTTCCCCAAGCCCCGTCTGCCTGACGCCGTGGGTAACTTTCCAAAGCTGGAGCCTCAAGTACTTTTGTTTCTGCAAAGGACTGTTAGCCATTTCCCCTTTATAAACAAACTTTTTAGAGACACTGGAGAAGCTGAGCCACCCAGAGGACAAAGCTCCATTGCTTTGAAAGTAGCTCATTCATCCGTGAGTTTTATTGTGCAACAGCTCAGCCGCTGATGAACTGACACCACCCTCTGCCCGTGGTACAGGGAACAGGAAAATGTGCTTCTTGAGCCAGCCAGTATTTCAAGATTTGGGTTGACTTCCATTTTAGAAGTATTGTAGATGAGGTGGCTTTGTTCTGAGATGTTTAAATAAATATTTTTTACAACCAAAAATGAATTATTTATTTTTCCTCTTTCTTTTGCAGGGAGGCCTGGGTTTGTCTCACTGCTTTTCCACTGATGGCTCCATGCTGTCTTTTGTTCTTCCTTACATCCAGACATCTCCCTGGGTTTCTCTGAGGACGCTTGCACTGGTGGGGCAGCAGGGATTGGAGGTGTAGTTGTTGCTGCAAACTGAAGGTAAGCAATTCAAACCAGTCCTTGCAAAAGGAGGAATCTGCTCACCCACGTTTAACTGCTGTCTGGCTTTGGCACTTCTCTAACCTTCATTTCAACTTGTGTGACCTGCCTGTAGGTCTTGGCTCACACATTGCTCCTGCTGACCCGGGGCAGGGCATTGGGCTCCTGGTGCATGGTTCCACACTGGCATGTTTCTTGAAAATCCGCTGTGACTGAGAGCGTGCGCAGCTTTGGGGGGCAGTTATTGCCAGGTCTCCTGGAGCATTACCGAGCAGCCTGGAAACATCCCCGGGGAGCAACACTTTTGCAAATGATCAGCCAGCCTCTTGGTGAGGAGATCCTCAAAATAAAGTGTTTGTAAGGCTTATGGGGAAAACTGCTTCACCAAAAAAAAAACCCACAGAGAGGGCCAAGTATTATAAAAATAGTGGAAAGTGTTAAATCAGATTGTAAACAGCATGTTGGACATTTTAATGAGTTAAGAATAAATCTCCTAACAACTACAAGAAAGAGCCCAATTTAATTACTTACCTACATGCTGCATGACAAGGGGCAGAGGCTGCGAGTGTGAGGCAGGCAGAGCTGGGAGCTGCGGGGCTGGGATGGAGCTCCTGGGTCTCACCTCTTGGCATGTCCCATGCCTGTTGCCAGCCCTGCTCTGCCCACAGGTCCTGCGCTGGCGCGGACAGCAGAACTCCTGCCTGCCACCAGCCTTGTAGACATGGCCTGGCCAGGGCTTGCTGTGAGTGCTGGCTGGGCCAGAGTCCTGGTAAAGCTAAGCCAAAACCAAAGTGCATTTGGCTGCTAAGGATGGGCCTGCCATCAATTTTTTTCTTTCCTTGGCTCAGCAGAGTTTCACCCTGAGATCTCCATCAATGAGCAGATGCTCGGTGTCGTACTGTCCTGCCTCAGCTCCTCATCTCAGGAGGTGTGCGCAGCAGCATCCTCAGGCCAGCTCTAAGGGATGTGTGGTCTCCAATGGCCACCCAGAGCAGCAGCTTGGGACCTGGCTCAGTGTTTAGCTTAGCTCCCATCGAAGCTTCTGGGGTATACCTCAAAGCTCAGTGTGTGCCAAGTGGTCTCTGAACTGGGATGCCTACTTGCCTACTTGACTGCCAGCATGAATAGTGTGTTGCTCTGTGCACAAGGTTCCCCCAGTTTACTGTACTTAGGAGCTAGAAAATAACATTTTCTGCTGGACTTTCCCTTCGGCAGCGATGGCCTGGCTCTGTGCCCGTGAGGCAGATTCAGGTGTTCAATTTGGCTATCTCCAGTGACATTGGTCAGGCACAAAAATCAGGCCACCTGAGAGAAGCAAAATAGTAATTTTAGCTACCTTACCCAAATGCCAGATCTTTGATTTTTTTTTTTTTCCCGTTATTTTTAGGGCTCTTTTCCCTAAGCTATATAAAGCTAGGGAAACCAGAAGTTTGCTGTAGTTACAGTGGGCCCCCGGTACAACTGGCCAGGGCTCCTGCCACCGGCGTTTGCTCCGGGCGGGAGCTGCCCGGGGGTGCCCGTCCCGACGGGCGCAGCAGCCAGGGCAGCAGCGGCCGAAGGCTCCCCCCTGCAGTACAGCTACAGCCACTGCAGCGGTAACCCGGCTGGGGCTCATCGAGCCCTGCGGGTGCTCATGTTAGACAAACAACAACAAAAAGGCCAGGAGAAAAAGCAGCTTGCCCTGCTAAAATGCAAAGTCAATTCCACCGACTTGTGTCAGGAATAGTGTGGGCAGCAGGACTAGGGAAGTGACTGACCCCATGTAGTTGGCACTGGTGAGGTCCCACCTCAAATACTGTGTTCAGTTTTGGGCCCCTCACTGCAAGAAGGATATTGAGATGCTGGAGTATGTCCAAAGAAGGGCAATAAAGCTGGTGAAGGGTCTAGAGCATACATCTTACTAGGAGTGGCTGGGGGAACTGGGTCTGCTTAGCCTGGAGAAAAGGGGGCTCAGGGGAGACCTTGTTGCTCTCTACAACTACCTGAAGAGAGGTTGTAGCAAGCTGGGGGTCAGTCTTCTCCCAAGTAACTAGTGATAGGATGAGAGGAAATGGCCTCAGATTGTGCCAGGGAAGATTTAGATAGGACATTAGGAAAAATTTCTTCACTGAAAGAGTTGTCAAACTTTGCAACAGGTTGCCAGGGGAAGTGGTGGAGTCACCGTCCCTGGAGGAATTTAAAAAGATGTGCGGATGTGGTGCTTAGTGAAAATGCAGTTGGGGTTGTTAATGGCATGAAGGGATTGGAAACTATTGTCACTTTTTTTCATTTTTTTTCTTTCTTCTTTCTTTTTCTTTTTCTTTTTTTTTTTTAACATGTGACCCAACTGGGAGAGTTTCCCAGGGAGATGCATTAGGCTAAGGATTGTGGTATAATGACTAAATCCACTGTTCAGCTGCAGGCATGGTTGTGCCCCTCACCTGTGACCAGGCACAGAAAATAAAAGGGGCTAAAAATTTATGTGGTTCAAGGGACAACTGAGAAAACTCATGGGGAAACATGCTGAGGGATGCTAAGGCTACAACGCAGCCCAAGGATGTGCCCAAGAATCAAAATATTGGAGGAAGTGTTTGGGGTTTTGTTTGTTTGTTTTTAAAGCATTTTTGTTGAGTCTCTGTTCTTTAGTAGCCTCTCCTCTGGGTGCACCCAGGACTGATGGACCTTCAAGTGATTCAGCTCTGCAGCTCTTGTTCTCTCATGGGCATCTGTGCCTGTGCTTCCCAAAGCGCTTCAGGCTTGCTGTTGCTGCATACTCTTGTCAAGTTTAGGCAAGTGGAGCTGAAGGAATTTCAGAGAGGTCACAGCTGAGATGTCATTTCCAGCCTTAGCTGGTTAGATAAAATTTTCCAAAGGAAAATGTAGCTCCTGAAGGATGTGCTGGCCTTGTGCACCACCTACACCAAGGTCTGCCCCTGCTTCGGGGACATCTACCCCAGTATATTGACCTGCCCCATTTTAGGGATGCGGAGGGGCTTGGACAGCAGTTGGTAGGAGCTCCTAAAGCGGTTGGGGCACTTTGTTCCCCTCTAACATGCACACACAGACCCCCTGAGCTCTTAGCTGGCTGCTGGCACAGCCCTCAGCGTGGCACGGCCTGTGTTTTCTCATGTGAAATTCAATAAATGCAGCATTTTCAGGACTTTGGCATAATCAGGGTTTTCAATCTTCTCCTTCATTGCCTTCTAATATACACTCCTAACAATTAACTCTGTGTTGGGAGAATGCCAAATACAGGGTAAAAGACTTCGTTTTTCTTTCCCATAATTAAATGTCGTGTTCGCTGCCGTCTCTCCCACTCGATTAAGTGTCCATATATAGTCTAAAATGCTCTTTGGTGAATTAGCATAAGGTCTGTCAGGATTCAACCGATATCCTCCCTCCTGCTGCATCTGTGCAGCTCACAAAGAGCAGCCCTGGCCGTTGGCGGGGGCCTGGCAATGGGCTGTTCCCCCAGGCTTTCGTGGGGGGACAGGGTTGGGCTGGGGGGAGCACTGCGAGGCTGTATGCCCACCTCCCCTTGCCCCCTGCCCGAAGCAGCCATGTCTGGAGATGGAGCCCCTGACCCTCTATGTGGTGTCGTGGCTGCGCCTGGCTTGTGCCCACAGGAAACCTCTTGGATGTCAGCGGAAACAGCTTTTTACTGCTGTAAAAACCACTTGCAAAACCTCTCCCCAGTCACCATCCGTGTTGCGGGCTAATTGGGGCAGCCAGCTGATAAATAAGTTCCTTTTTGAATTACATCTGAAGACATATTGGAGAAACATTCCCCAAGCCAGACTCTGGCAACATTTAAAACACCGCAAGTGATGGCAAAAAACATAGTAGGGTGTCACTAACAGATGAGCTATGGGAGATACAGTAAGTATAATAACTTCCTACCAGTTCAGGATGCGCTTGGAAGTGAGATGATGGCTGGGGTCCTCAGCACAAGATGAGCAGCCTGGTAACCTTGGCTGGCAGCCCTGCCCTGGGGAACATTTCATCCTCTCTTGAAGCGTTTCCCCAAAAAGCTTTTCCTGGAGATAGTGTCCCTGTTGCCACATCTCCCAGGGCTGCTCTGTTCCACCAAACTCCAGATGGAGGCTGCTGGTATGTACCTGGGTAGTATAACATTTTAAAGAGGCAGCATACTTTTCTCTACATCCCCAGCTCCTGCTGGGAGTTTCTTCTTGTCTCCATTATATCCTGCAGTGCCCAGCCCTGCTCTATCCCCTCCAAAACATTCCTGGAGCCTTCTTCCCCCACTGTGCTCATTCATTTGCTTGATTCTTTAATTTTCATAGCTTTTCAATTTTCACAGCTTGTTTCATTACCAAGTTCAGTAGTCTTTCTGAACTGAGAGGATGGGTCATTATAAGTTGGGAGAAGACTTAGTGGTGAAGGGAAGAGAGCTGGCAGATAAACCTGGGATGTGGCTGCAAGCCTCAAGCCCTCCTTGCCTGGAGGTACTTTTCCTCCCTGAGGAGGGACCTTGCCGGGTGGGATCTCTGACCACTGCTATTTCCCCACCTCCTCCCACATCCCTTTCTGTGTCCTTTGGATAAACAGCTGGGAAAAGGGAGCCTTTGTTTCCAGCAGCGTTGGGGGAATGGCTCGTGGTGGTACAGATAACCCTGCCTGCAAACAAGCTGAGAGGCTGCGGGACAACCGGGAGGGTACACAATGAATTATTCACCAGCTGTTTCCTCTCCTTTCAAGACGTTTGCTGCAAAAACAGGGGCCAGAAGTGCTGCACGTGAGATGAGATGTGTGATCAACCACATCGGAGGAGTCTGAGCTTTTGGCTCGGTCCATCCTGCTCATGGGGACCTGGTTTGTGCGAATCTGTCTGGACCTCCACAGTGTTTGACCACGGGTGGCCCGTATATGTGTTTTCTTTGCTCTCTGGATGCCTGCTGAAGACCTGAAAATATGCTTTACAGAAGTGCCAGGTGTCCGCAGCTTTGGCAGATGTTAATGGAAGCAATGCTTTAAACACACGGGGAGAGTCACGATGCCACACACCCAGATCATTTAGGGCTTGGGGCTTTCTGCTCGGGGCCCTGCAATTAATGGTTGTTTGCAGCCTCTTCTTTGTGTGCCCCAGTCTCTAAGATGGAGATAGCGACAGCCCTCCACAACATGGGCTGCAGTTACAGTAGATGCTCTCACACCGGTGGAGTGCTGGCCTGCATTGGTGAGGCGCTCCAGAGAAAAGCCTGTGAGAAAAAAGTACAGGTCTCCATGCCTGAGTCCAGCACTGAGGAAAAACGATGCTGAGCTCAGGCTGAGCAAGTGCTGCTCAGTTTAAGGGCTCTCTGTGTATTTTTTATTCCTACCTTTGGCTGAGAACTGTTGGCTAAGACGTGAATAAAAAGCATTTGCTGCTTTTTTTTTTTTTTTACTTTCTTCAACCTGGCTATTCAAGCTGCCATGAAAAACATGTCTGTTCTTTTATTTTATAACCTCTTCAAAGCTCTCAATTTTAGCCTCCACTCCCCAGAGCCCATAAAATGGATGGGTAGAAATACCATAAAAATAAACAAAATCCCAATACATAGCCAGTTCATATTATGAGTGTCTTATTAAATGTGTATTAAAAACAATCCCTTTCCTTACATAAATATGTGATCATTTATATACCTGTAACTAATTTTAAGCTATTTGAAACAGCCTTATGGTAGAATAACTTTCTTGAAATAGAGCTTTATAATGGAGTGCTAGATGACTGCACTAAGGGACAAGAACAGAGCAGATGTGAAATGTATACATTGTATACAATGCATACATTCAGAAAAGTTTTGCCTAGAAAACTTATAATTATGTTTCTAAGAAAAAAAAAGTGAAATTGGTCATTTATTTAATGTATTTGGCTTTAAATAATAAGAATATTTTCTCGCTAGGTGTTGATCATCCTGCTGTATCCAAGAACTGAGCACTTGCACCAGGAATCAGCTGGCCACACCACCTTCCTCTCCAGCCTTCCATGTTCCAGCAGCAGGTACCTGGGCCTGTTCTCTGCCAACATCTCCACCTTCACAGAGCAACAGCAGAGACCTGAGAGAGGCTATGGGAAAATAACAGTATCCTTTTGTACTGCCTTGTCTATGTGCATAACAGCGACCTCAGAGCTGGAAAGCCAAGACTTTTGTGCCTGCAATGTCAAGGGAAGCTCATGGAGCTGGGTAATAGAGGAGCGAACATAAAAACAAATGGATAAGCACAGTGCATTTCTGTTCCTTGTGCTGAACACTGATGCATAGTCTGTTGAAAACCTGGTCTATGCAGCCAAGTCCTACTCGATCCTCTGGTACTGCTGGGTATGGATGGTGAGAATTGCTACCCAGCCTCCGGGTTCACAGGCTGGCAAGGTCTATGAATGCAGTCGAGACTGGTGCAGCCATTCCCCAGCCCCAGCCAGGTCCTATTTCAAGGTAACAAGAGCAAGGTTAAGTTCTGGATCCGCCTTCATCATTGCTCCCAGGACAGGAGCTTCCTTTACTGGTGCCCTCCTGCTCCCAACTGTACCTTTGTCATTAAACCAGGGGGTAGGTCCAGGCTTTCCCTCAGTCTGTCTGGGAGGAGAGGAAAAGGGAGCCTGTCTCCCAAGGGAAGGTGGAAACCGCAGAGCTAGTAAGCAGAAAATCCAGCCCTGCCCTGGCTGTGCCTGGGCTCTGGCACTCCGCAAGTGCTTTGGAGTGGGGTTAAAATGTTGCTGCCTCTTTGGTGGAGACTCAGCTGGCCCCAAAGTGGGGCTGAGCGTATGCTGGTGCTGATGATGGTGGGTACACAATGACACTCTACATGATTACGTTCCCAGCAGTGGGTCTAGCAAAGTGTTGCCAGATGATGAGACCGCACACAATCTCAGGGATGCTTTTAGATTAGTCTATTAATAACTCCCTATGTTTTCATTTCTGGGAGCATAAATATGTATCCCAAAGTGCTCCTGATCGTCACGGGCCTCATCAGACTGGGAGTCGGTAAATCAGTGACTGATTTCAGTCCTGTCCAACATAAAGCTTTGAGATTGTTCAGCATGGCCAGAGCCATCCTCGCCTCACTTCTATGCCAAAATCCTGGGTGCTCATTACAGTGACCGGGCTGGGAACAAAGCTCAGGAGAAAAGCTGCAGGAGCTGGACCAGTCCTGGAGCAGGCTGGCATAAGTTCAACTGATTTGAATGTGAATTACACCCATTTAGGCCAGGCCTGGAATTTGCCCCTGGCATGGGCTGGCTCTCTGCAGCTTCACTGAACTGGGTCGTTTGTGCCCCAAAATGCTATTTGTGGGAAAAGAGCTGCGCAAAAGCAGGTCGTGGTGCCACATGAGCTGTGATTTTGCCTATGAAAAATGTGGCTAATACGAGCTACTTTTTTTTTCTTGTGATCTAACTTAGATCTTAACTTTTGTTAAAAATTAAAGTAGTTAATGAATGCATACAAATGTGTGTGCATGGGATGCAAACACATAAGCTCCCACCCCTGAACATACACTCTAAATACTGGCTGATTCTCTAATATATGTGATTTGCTTCTGGATTTAAACTTCCTCCAGATTTAGTACTTTTGTAGGTAAGATTTTATCATGCTGTACAAAGGCCTGCCAAGATGCTCAGTGCAAATGTTGTGTTTGATCTGGTTGTTGCCAGTTTCTTGGGTGATTTGGGATCTGGGCTTTGTCACATAGTCCTTTCTCTGGCCCCAAAAGTCACCGAGGGCTCTGGACCACCCGTACTGTTGGGTTTGGGGTATATGGGTATGTTGGTAGGGGCCCCCCAGACTGGAGCTTGGCATTTCCACTTCCCCCAAGGGTCACTTTGTAGTGTCTTTTTTAGCTGTTGGGTGACTAAATTAAAGCATTTAGCCTATTGGCAGCAAAGGAAGTACATCAGTGACCCCACTGACGGGAACATGTATGCATGTGTATGTGTAACACCAAATACAGTGTAATGTCTATCAGGAAGATATTTGCAGGTGACAAATTAGATCTGCTGAGACAAGAGCTGCCCCAGTAACCTCCACACCTGGCAGAACAATGTCCCTGTGTCCAGTGCTGCTTCTCCATCCTCTGGAAACATGAAAACCACCCAGGGCAAGCTGCTGCTTCCCTGCCAGCTCAGCATGGATCTGCCAGCTTCAAATACCACTCTGAGCCAGTATCTGTTTGCAAATGCAGCTTTTCCTGGGATCAAAGAGGGCAACTAGCAAAAGACTCAAAAAAGACTTACCAGAGCTTTGATTCAGTCCCACCTGCTCGGGGAGGACAGCCGGCCCTGGCAGTGATGGAGGACATGGCCATGCCGTGCGGAGGCGATGCTTCACTCCAGAAGCAAATGCCACTTCTGGAAACTCTCTGGCCACTTCTAAAAGTCTTAATAATGTTAAGTCCCATATTTGGGCTAAGGTAAAACAAATTGTAATTTAGGGAGCCGTATTCTAGTCACTCACATGAGAATTATTTTAGGACAAAGAGCCGCGGCATTTGCAGTCTGGTGCGAGACTCTTTTCAAGTATTAATTTGGTCATGTTGCTGTGGGGGACTTTCTGGAGAAAGGAATGGCGAGAAGAGAAACAATGTAAAGAAAGTGAGGAAGGAAACTGGAAAGCAAAGGTCTTGTCTCCCTGGGCATGTTAAGACCAGCGTGCTGTCTCGAGATGGTTTTCACCAACGGTGGTGAAATGTCCTTGTCTAGATCTCAGTGCCTGAGCACAGAAGGGGAGAGAACAGTTCTGGTGTCAAAACTGCAGCAATAGGAGGGTGGAATTATGCTTTCCTGCTGCAAAGTGCAGCAGCTGCCTGGCCTCATGTGGAGTCACCCAAAGCCTACTGCAGTGAAGAGCAAAATGTGGCTGTAGCAATCCAACCGCTTAGCAAGCTGGGGAGGTCCTGAAGTCAACCAATTTGGTAACAGCATGTTTGTGTAGTGCAATCCAATGTTAGCATTTAAGATGCTAAATCAGGAGTGATATCAAGATTTTTCTCACCACAGGATTTAGTTCAGCCTTTCCAAATGAAATAGCACAGTGGAGTGCCACATTCATCAGAGTTGTTACATTTCATCCCATTTTATTTCTGAGGTTGTCTTGAATAGCCAAGGACTTTTCAATAAAATAGTTTTGTGCTTTGCAGGCTGCTCACAGCAGGTCATATTAATGAACCATAGATAATGTTTCAGAGAGCATCTCAGAAATGAGAGGGTGTGCCTGAAACCTGGGCTGCAAGCCCCCAGGCTATCAAACGTCAAACTTTCTATTCTAGCACCGTTTTTTCTCCAGCAGGACCCAGGCTCTGTGAAATAAGCTATTGTTGAGATTACTGCATGGCTGGGCTCTGTTTTCAGGGGCCAAAGAACTCCACTAGAGTAGCAGTGCATGTTGCAGGATAGAATGTGCACTGTGCTGAACTGGTGGCACTGGTTTGGAGGCTACTGGTACGCAAGGAATAGCAGGAGATGGCGTGTTCTAATATTTAGTGCAAACGCTGTGACAGGATGCATGACTCATACTTAATGGGCCTTCAACCGTTTTTGTTAACATTGCTGTCCCAAACGGCCTGGGAAAGGCTGGTCAGGAGAGGTCCCATAGTGGGCAGTCCATGTACAGCCGCCTCTGCAGCTGCAGTGGGGCTGGAGGGAGGCTGTGCCCAGGGGAGCTGTGTCCACCCTTGCCTGGCTCTGCCTGACTTGGTCCAGGAGGCATCCTTTCCCCAAGGTGGGAGAAAGGCACACGTGCTTTGGGAGAACTCCTTTGGAAATGCTTTGTTATTGGGAAAATCTTGTTGGTTTCTGCCAGTGGGGTGTGGGCTAGCCTTGGTAGCAAATAAGGATTTCCCAGCCCATTCCTTAGGATGGGTCAGACGGAGGCATCCCATGTGCAGTGTTATGAAATCAGATCTGTTTTTTTTTCTGTAACACAGATCTCATTTTACCTGTCTGTTTCCTACCCACCAGCAGCTCAAGGAACCAGCTGTGTGTTACATTCAGCCCTTGCTTGAAGTCAGCAGTGTTTCCGCAGCTTTCAGTGCCAGATCTGAGCATGCTGATGACTAACAGCTTCCAAGGACCCCTCCACGCATGCTGTCCTCTCTCTCCCTTGTGAATCAGAGATATGAACAGAAGGAAATCAAGTGAATGACAATGGTGACGGAGTCCGTCACAAGCTGAATGAATCAGCAGACACCCTTTTCAGTTATTTACATTTAATAAGCCAAATCTTCAGTGTGGAATTTTTCTTCTTCAGTTTCTGTCAGGTGCTCAAATCACACACAAAACTTTGCAAATATAGATTTCCACCTTGTGTGTAAAGACAATGAGATGAAAATAGTTTTAGCACAGCTGGTTCTAGTAATACTGTTCTGGTTTCAAATATTCAAGGATCCTTTAGATCCCCAGGTCCTCGTTCCTCGTATTAAAGTCAAACCTTATTTTTTACTTTACTTCAAATTTTGTTCCAGCTCTCAACTTCTAGCTTACAATTTTCCCCTGGAAAGGCCTAGGAAAATGAAGAAATAAAAAGACACTCTCAAATGCATTGTTTTTAAGATCACTGATGATTTTTATATTAGATAATTTGAGCCTGGTGTAGGAATCACAGCTGATAATGTCAAAAATAAGGTATTCAAGATAAAGAGCCTTTTAAAGAAATAGTATGTAAGAAGCTGACCAATATTAAAACCACCTGAAAAAAACCCTGTGGCACAAAGGAAAACAGGTGGTGTGAATGCAACCCAGCAAGGTTTCTGCCTAGTTCTGCAGGATGCTGGGTGGGCGCAGACCCAGGCCCGGCGCAGCTCACTTGCCCCCAACTCTTTGTACACCATCAATGGTTAGATACCCACAGAAACAACCTGGACTGCTAAACCCCTCACCAGGTGGGTGATTAAAGCTTTCATTCAGACACAAAAAAAACGTCAACAACCTAAAGCTCCTACAGATTGGCCTTCAGGTGATCGCTGTTAGCTATTCTTGCTGGCTATAGAGGGCACCTAGAAGCTGGGGAGTCTAGTTTGGGAATTCTTGAGAGGAGTTGATGCCTTGGGGCACTGCTCTTTCGATGTGGCACTCTTGGGATTTGGGCTGGAAGGAAGCTTGTTTTGTTAATCTTTCTACTGAGGGCTAAGCAGTGTCTACAGGGAGCCTTCCTCTGCCTTGGAAGATGAAGGTGGGCTCCTGCCTTCCTGGAGCATATAACAGCTGGGCTGGGGGCTAATAAAGCTTGTGTGTGTTTTGGAGGATGGAGAAGCAGAGCCTGTGTGATGTTCAAGGATTGGAGAGCTCTGCGTGCCTTAATGATGGTGAGTTCAGTGTGGGCTGCTCCCTGGTATGGGAAAACCAGCCCATCTAAATTATTTAGACCTAAGACCCAAGGAGCAGGTGGGTCCTGGAGAAGGGCAGTTTGCAGCATGAGGCTGGTGGAGGGCATATCTGCAGGCAGCTGGCCACAGGGGACATATTCCCAAAGGTTCCCCAAGATAACTAGCCAGTGCTTCCATGGTGTTAGTGATGCAACAGTTGCTGTGCTGGCTCTGAGTCCCTCCGGCCAAAGTAATTATTTCTCTTGGAAGTATCGTCTTGCCACTTGGGATG
>JAVSBS010024807.1:20709-32405 GCA_033124195.1 Coracias cyanogaster | reverse complement strand
AGGGGGTTGTGCTGCAGCAGTAGACTGCAGTGCTCCATCAGTGACTCTTGCCTTTGGCACTCTTGTCCAATTGAAGCCCCTACCATGAGGCATCCATGCTGGTCTGAGTGCTGTCCCCAGGGAATGCTGTGGCACAGTGTGAGTGGTGCTGGGGGTGTGGGACCCTGCCGTGCTCCATGGCTCTGAGTGGCCAAATACTTCTTGAGCCCAGGGTAAGCCAGTCTCTGCCCTAAGATGGCTCCTGGGGTAGCCACAGCCACGGCTAAGGGCTCCCCATGGGGAAGGTGACACACCACAACAGCCGCCCACCCACATCTGTTTAAATTTATGTGGAACCTACTGCAAGGTGGCACATCAATAAAAAAATGGTGAATTGCTGATTTTGACATTCTATTGCAGGAAAACTGACCTTGGGAGATGGTAAAAGGCAACTATACTGAGTTACCTAATGAAGTTTGACTTTAGTTATCTAAGGTTTTGTTCTGCTTTTGGTAGACGGTCTTCACTGCAATAACACTGTAGCAGCTTTCTTCGCCTCCAGCCCAACACCTTGGGCACAGGTGTGTGAGACTTGGTGACTCCTTCTAGAAGGCAGGCAAGAAAGGAAAAACTAATTCCAGTTCAGTACATGATGTCATTTCGTTTCTTTTCTGTGGTTTATTTTTCTTTAATTTAATCTGCTTTAAATTTGGTGATGCAGAAATTTCCACTTCAACCCAACCTTTGAACTTTTGACAGACAGGCTTATTCAAGACCTACACCTGGAAGAAGTAATTAAGGTTCCACTGAAAATGCAATCTCTTGAACTAAAGAACTAAATTTCAGCTTAGTCTTGCTTTATAATCTCAGGTTCAGCTTTGTAGGAATGCAACATTTTATGGCTGATTGTGGAAATATGGTGCTTGAATCCCTCTTTCCTTTTTGTGGTGTAAGCTCACAAAGGCATAAAAAGCCCCTGAAGGGGCCTTTCCCTCCCTTCACGAGCCAATGCCTGTGATAGGTGTCTGCTAGTAACAGAAGGAAATATATTTTTTGGTTTCTGCTAATGTTTAATGTTGGAGGTACTGGGCAGGACAGAATAGTCCTCAGTCCAGAAGCCATTAGGAAAGGGTAAGTAGAGGAACATGGGCAGCAGAAGATGTGGTGAGTGTCTACTGTGCCCATGGTCCTGTGGTCACTGGGTACTCTAAAAGCAGAGGGAGCCAGCCCAATGGGTGGTGTTTCAGTAGAGATTCAGTGTGTAGCATATCAGTGGCAAATGGTGGGTGTGCAGGCACTGAAGAGGGTGAGGAGAAAACTGGCTTCCCCTAGGAGCCCAGATCAGGCTAGGTTTGTACCAGCCATATGGAGAGCTGAAGAGGATGCAATTAATCAGACCTGCCACGGGAAGTCCAATCCTTTCTTCAAGTGCATTTCCACCTCCAGCTTGACTCCTTGCTTTCCTGTTCGCACATCCTTGGGGCTCTGGTGTAACTTGGGGAGCCTGTGGGCATCTGTCCTCCTCAGCAGCCCCTTGGAGCAGAGCTGTCCCTGGGCACCACATAGCCATGTCAGCAGCCTGAGTGGGCCCCCCGTCAGGAGGCATAAGAGATTGGCAGCATGTGGAGTTGTGGGGACCCTCTGGTTACAAATATGCCCAGGTCCTTCGTGAAGCAGTACAGCAAAGCAAGGAAAAAGCCACCAGGCTGAGAGAGGCTTTACCTAACCTGGCACAGGGTATTCACCCTCTGTCCACGCTCAGAGGGGGCAAGCTTGCTTCCTCGGTGTTCCCCTTGTGAACCAGGATGCAGCCTGTCAGGTTTTAGGAGTCTGATTTTAAAGGCCTGCTTTTGTGTTCAGCATCTGCTGCTGCCTGCTGTTGGAATGGGAAGCCTGTGTTAGCTACAGGTTGGCAGAGGTGACCGTAGCTCCACGTGTCTGTCCTGTTCCTCTACTCCAAATGCTGTCAGGGCTCAGGCAGAACTTGGCAGAGCACAGCGGGGAGCAATTGTTTTAAAAGTTTCAGGAAATAGACATTAAATTATTTTTGTCATTTTAGGGTGTAGTAAACAAAACGAGCACTTTTAAAAGTTCACCTCCATTGCAGGGCTGGTGTTGTGGGAGCCAGGGGTTGTCCTTGTTTCACCGGGACTGGGATCAGTGGCCTTTCCACATCCGGTTCTTGCACTGCTGATCTGAGCTTCAGAGCTTCCATCCCATGCTTCGATACCTGCTCCAGGTCAGCTATGCCTCTCAGAGCCCTAAATGTGCTACCAGTCCTTCACCCAGCGTTGGCCATGGGGATGGGTGGGGATGCTCTGCCTTGCCTGCATCTCCCCAAGAGCACTTTTTGTGTCAGAGGAGGGAAAGTTTAGGCCCAGCTCACAGAAAGAGTGTGTAAAGCTAACACTGCAGCTGTCTGGAAATACACCCAAATGCAAATATGTACAAACTTCTTTAAAATCAATGAAGTAAAAAAGTAGTGTAGAATCCTTAGAAAATCCAATGATAAATTTTTTGTCACAGAATGGCACTCTGCTCTGATATTTTGTTTATTAACTTGCAGGCATCCTTGAACAGCCTTATCCTGTCATCCCTCCTTCCTCCCCCTCAATATTTCTAAAGGTTGTTCTGGGAAGAGTGGCCAAGGAAACTGTGGATGCTCAATGGAAAAATTAGAAACAACTACTCCTGAATGAAGACTCTTTTTATTATTTTTTTTTCAATAATTGCAGGGACAAACCATGTTCTGTTTTCCAGAATGTTTACTTGGTTAAATTTCTTAGATGAATCACTGCTGCTAAGAGGAAAGCACCGCTGGTCTTGTCCCTCTTGCTCCCTCTTGCACTGGTGCCTCATCTCCAGAATATGTGCTGTTAATCCTATCTGAAGCCAGTCACTGCCTTAAAATTCCCCCTTTTTGGCCAGCTGGGGCTGTTGCTACTATTTATCGATAATCACAGTTATAATGTGCTGCTGCTTTTTGCTTTGTACCATGATGCGGATTTGTCCAACTTTAACATCAGGAGCTGGATGATAGGAGAACCACGAGCTTGGTTTGCTGGTGCAGTGAATACCTGCTCCTGGAGGCTGGATCGCTGCTGTTGTAACCCCCTTGCTGCAGAGTCTTGGTGCAGCACAAGCTCCCACTGCATATCAAAATGGGCTTAAAACATTTTGACAGGTAAACTCTATCGGCTGGCTTGATGCAAGATCAGAAAGTGTTTATCGGGGCTGCTCCATCTGCATGGTTCACTGGAGATTACCCATCTTCCCACAGCTGGCACTGCCCTGGCATGTAGGACCCAGCTAAGGGCAGCACTTGGGGTAATCCAGTCTCCCTGTTCTTGTACCTGACCAGGACAGATTTGTGCATTGCAGATGACCTGCTGGTGTTCACACCTGGCGGGGGTGAGGGTGAAGCCATGGCTGGAGATGGGCATACTCATTCAACCCTGCAGCTGGGAAATACTGGTGAAGGAACAATGTGTTAGGTGGGCAGGGACACGGAGCCCAGGGGCCTGCCAGTGTGTTCAGGTAGCCCAGCCCAGGCAAAGCTCTGCTGCGGCATAGACCACTGGTCCTGACATGGGGAGGAGCTGAGAGATGGCCCTCAGCCTCTGTGAACCCAGGGGGAGCTGAACGGGTGCAGCCCAAGCCTGGAGGGTTTTTTCCCTGCTGCATAATATGGAAATATGAGATTTGTGGAGAGGAGATGGGCTGTGCTTGCTCAGTAGACCCAGGGGAAGCTGTGTCCTGGGGAGGTGAAGGGAAAAGCAGAGAGCAATTTACAGGAGTCCTCTGGTATTCATTCGCCTGCCTGTGCTGAGAGGTTAATGAGGATGTTGTTTGGGAGCTTACAGCACTGCTGCAGCATTGTGGCATTTGCTAACACAGCTTTTAAATCAAAGGGGGAGAGGGTCAGAGAACGAAATCAATGGAAACTGTTTTTTAATTTAAAACAAAGTCCTTTAGATTGAGGGATGCAAAAAATGTGAATAACTTCATACTTGTCAAAGTTTTGTTTTGTTTTAAAGATTTTAATGTGCAGCTGCCTCACTTTCATTGATATTGCAATAAAAAACACCTGACTTCTCACTGGGGTTGGCTCTGGCAATGTTCCTCAGTGACACATTTGCAGTTGGCAGTGGGAGGAGGCAGAAGGTTCGTGTGGGGTCAAACACATCCCAAGCGGGTGTTCCTCTAAGCAGGGAGAGCTGCAGTGCAGAGATGAATCTGTGGTGGCTCATTGTCCTCAGAAAGGCCCTGCAGGGCTTGGGATAGACAGTAGTGTCCCTGTGCCAGCTTTTATATATGTTCAGCAGAGCCCTTCTCTAGCCTTTGGTCCCACTGGCTCCACATGGACTCCCCATGGTTTGAAGAGGAGTTGTGATGAGCTGGGGCAAATTCTCCAGAGTGTCTATGCAGGAGACATACCTGGTATTTCCTAGAGCCTTTGTGGGCAGCCTGGAAAGAGGCAAAGTCAGGATGTTTCAGGCAGCACTGGCCAAAACCCAGCTTTGCTATAAGTGCCTGTGTGCCTCCCACATCCTCAGGCAGCTCATGTGTCTGAGCAACACAGCTGGAGAATTCCTGCTGCTGGCAGATAAGTGATGTCTCATTTTTTTCAAAGTTTAAAAAAACCCCCAAACCTACTTTTCTTGTTCAAAATAATTTACGAGAGTGAGCTAATTGTCTAGGTGACTGACCTTGTGCCAGAGAGTTCATCTTTCCATGTTTGGCACAGTCAGGGTTTAGCCCGGTAGTGGGGCTTTGGTTGCTCTGGTGGTACTGACAGTGGTGATCAGGAGGAAAAATAAGCAGTGACATTGAAACAATGTACTGAACTGGACTGGTTTGCTTTGCAAGCGTTTTGTTTTCTGACAGTTGCAGGAATCTTTGCCCAGGGATCCTGTGCTGGGACACATCCCCCTGGGACAAGAAGCTCATGGGCATTTCTGTGAGGGGAAACTTCCTTCCAGCCCAGCTTTGTCAAAAGCATGCATAAGTATAGAACTACAGAGCAAAAACCCTCTAATGTCTCCCTCCATCTCCTCTCCCGGCACCAGGCTGGGTTCTTCAGGAGACACAGGGTGTCCTCTCCTCCCTTCTTGACTAGAGCCATCCCAGATACTGGTGTTTTGGCATCTGAATCATACAATTTGTTGGTGACCTGAGCTATTTGGAGACTTGGGATCTTGCCACTAGGATGCAGAGCAAGACTCTATTTATAAGTTATGCTGCTGCTGTAACAGATGTCCTGGAGGGCAAGTGGCATGAAGAGTAGCTCTGACATGAAGTGCTCGCAGGTGGCTCTGTTCCTCTCCGCAAGGAAAGCCACACAACACCTCAGCAGCCCTTGCCGGCAGCTGGCATTCTGGGCGCAGTCTGGCTGTGTGTATCGGACCCTGGGTGGTTGTGATTTAGGACTGCGGTGGAGGAGTTTGCATGCGGAGCTGGGGATGCTGGGGGAGGAAGGCGGCTGGCATGGCTGCGCTTGCAGAGCTGGCTGTTGGCAGGCCGACCTGCTGGTAATGATTTGACCTCTTTCTCTTAATTGGTGGGCCTCAGTAGGGGTGATCATAATTATGGTGGCTCCTCACTGGTGCTGAGCTGTGCAGGGTGGCAGACATGCACGTAGCATGGGGCTGGGGATGAGTCAGCTTTCTGAGCAAGAGTGTTTTCACACACAGTGCCAGAGCCCTGCAGACCTCTGGAACTGCTGGGTGGCCTCTTTATCCCAGAAAGACATTAAAGGCAACCCCAGAAGGGAAAATGCCAGGACAGAGGGGTTAGAAAGGCATGGAAAGGGCTCAAGGGGGAAGCGAGGCAGAGATGTTTGCCAAGGGCCTGATTAGCACCAGTGAAAAAATGATGATAGGGTGGAGAGAGGCTGGGAAGGAAGGGAGAGCTCTGTGTATGGAGAGACCAGCTGGTGGAGAGAAGCCAGATGAAAGGGCAGAAACTAGAAGCAGGAGAGGAGCAAGGATGGGGAAATGGGAGGTGGGAGAGAGAGGAGGAGGGCAGGAGGATTAGTTATTTTGAGGGACTTTTCCAGCAGAAGAAATTAGCATTAGGGGAAATGGAAATTTGTGGAAAGTAGAGAGAAGAAATGAACTGAGGGAGGAAAATCTGTGATTTAGTATTTCTCCTCTCCTGGGAGAGGAGAAATTGGTTTCAGGACAGCTGTGCACTTGGTTACACTGACAGAAAAACTAGACAGTCAAAGCAAGAAAAAGAGGACTCAGGTCCATAAGGAATGGAAAAAGAGTGAAGGAACAGAAGCAAACTGTAGAGCCATTTATTGCAGAGAGACTGCAATTGGATTTTCTTTTCCCTGCTGAGCAGGGTAAAAGTGGGTTCAGGTCCCCTTCTCTCTCTGGAGCAACTCTGGGGCAACTGTTTTGCTGTTTCTCTGTTGGTTGTGCTACTGTTGGATTATGTCCATGCCATGCACAAATGAGCAGGGCTTGTCCATGGAGCCATTTTTCATTCCCAGGCCTGCCCTGGGGTCCTCCCCTGCAATGCTGGGTGTGGGTGCTGGTGGTGCCTGGGTCTGCAGCCCTGACACCAGGCACAGGGCTCAGAAGGCTGCATGGTGGTGGGAGTGCTCTCCCTCATGAGCTGCACCTTAGGGAAGCTAAACCTCTGCAGCAGCCTCCCCTGCTCCATCTCCTAGCTGTATGCCAGGTGAGAGCTCAGTTTTAGTTACGCCGCAATAAACTTTTTCACAAGCCCTTTGGAGGCACCGCTGTTGAGCTGTGCTGGTGTGCAGTGCTCAGGATGCTGAGTCCCTGGGCTTAGGTGCATCTGTGATGCCCAGACCACACAGCTGGGAAAGAAACTCAAACTGGGGGAAGCCCAGACCATGGCACCGATGGTGACCCTTTGGACATGGCTGTGGAGGGACCATCTGTGTTGTTGGGCAGAGGTAAGATCAGGGTGCACGTAGGCCTCTCCTGTTTCTTGCTTGCTTTCTGCAATATGCACCCTCTATAATTCTGGTTACGTGAGTGTAATCATGTATAGAGGTCTCAGTTGCGGTTCTTCCCCAGCTGGTACAGCAATACCAGTGTGCTGGCTATAGGCAGAGGAAACTCAGATATGATTCAAGAAGGAGTAGTTATTGTCTGTACACTGGAGGCTCTGCCCATATCTGATGGCTGGGCACATGCAAAGCAACACTGGTAGCCTGGAAACTTGATTGTTGGAATTCTGGGGGTGTGTGCTTCATTGTCTTGGGTTTTTTTTCAACTTCATTTTATGTATGTGATTTTTTTGGCAGACCCAGTGAAAATATTTAAGAGCTTCCCCATCACTTAAAACAACCAGCTCCTACTGTAATAGGTTCTTTGGTAAAATAGAATGACAACTATCTGTGTAGCGTATCAAAGGTGCTCGTGGAAGGGGTCCTTCTGTGAAGTATAAATAGTTTTGCATTTTAATGCACTTCTGGATAGCATTTGTCTCAGGGTAAGGCTTGCACTCAGGAGAGAGGAAAAGGATGTCTGTTAAGCAGGAGTCATTATCAAAATAATGACACCATAATACAGGCCCAAATACTGCTCCTTGTCACCACCCAAGCTGGACCAAATGCAGCCAGGAGTAAAGCGACGTTTCTACAGAAATCTCTAAGTCAGCTGTAGTGGTGGTGTAAATCAGGAGTGGCTCCAAAAAGGCTGCCAGCATCACCCTTCCACACTTGTCCTTCAGCAGGTGTTTCAGAAAAGGAGGAAGGCACGCTATGAGCTGTGAAGTTGGGGATCTGAGTACAGCATGGTCCTATGTATGCCAGTGCCCTGGGCAAGACTGCAGCAGCCAAGGGGGAATCGATGCCGGATGGTGTTTGCCCCTGGCAGGATGGCGGGCGGGGGGTCCCTGTGCCTTTGCAGCTAGCCTCCAGCAAAGAGGTGCTGGTTTGCTGCCCTCGTTGCTTGCCCTTGATGCAAAATGTACGCCACTGTGCAAAGAGGGTTTTGCCTTCGATGGAAGAAGGAAAAAAATCCAGAAAGCAAGGTGATTCCGGACAAGTAAAGTGAATCCTGTCTGAAGACAGAAGTGATGGTGATGGCCATGCGTGTTACAAGAAAATTCTTCTTATGTGGGCATCTCCGCCATAATATGTCCATGCTTCAGGCAAAAGGCACGGCCTGATTTGGCAACAGATAAAGACTAAGTGAAACTTTTTTTGTTTATTTTTCTTAGCTTTAGAGTGGTTGGATTTCTTCTACAAAAAATACAAAAATTCAATTACATTGAAATGAAAGCTGAAGCTAAAGAAAGGCTAAAGAAAAGCTGAAGGCTAAAGCTAAAGAAAATTAAAGCCGAATGCTTTTTCTAAAGTTTCAAACAACACTTTGTTTCAAACTTTTCTTCTATTTCTATTCAGTTTTAATTAAAAACCTTACCACTGTGGTTCAATACCAAACCAGGTATTTAATTTCACATCAGACTGAAGTGCCAGTAGCAATAATAATCCTATTAATACCTATTTTCTTAATACAAAGTAAGGGACATGTTAGGGCTCGAGATCTTGTTTGGAAGGGGAGACTTGGTGTGCACCCTGGTAGCAGCAGCAAGAATCACAGAATCATAAGGGTTGGAAGGGACATCTAGAGATCATCTAGTCCACCCCCCCTGCCAGAGCAGGATTGCCTAGAGCAGCTTGCACAGGAACACGTCCAGACGGGTTTGGAAAGTCTCCAGAGAAGTGCATGGAGTGATCTGTCCCTTCCATTGACAGAAGAAGAGCATACAGTCAATTCATAGTACAGTCACTGGGATTTCAGGCAGTGTGGCCCTTCTGGGATAGAATAAGGAAACTACAGTCCTTCCTTTTCTGCCTTTAAGAGTAGTTCAAGACTCTGGATCACACTGATCCCTTCCCTTTTCTCCTTCCAATTATAGGAGGCCAAAGTGATTTTGCTTGGTGGAAAAAAAACCCAACCTCTAAACTCTCTGCTCCAGCTGAATTAGGTATTTTTAATAGCGTGATGTTTTGCGGATAGCAAACATAATCAGAGAGTGAGCACCGAGAGGGCTGTGTGTGATACATGATAAACTGAAACCATACTGGGCTGGGTGGTTTAACTGATTTAGCAGCCAGCAGGCAGATGTAGAGAGGTGGAAGGATGTGGGGATGTACATATAGCCCTGCTGCGCATAAGGACTGAGCCTGTGATCACTGCAACGAGCCAGTGGGTCCCTGACCTCTTCTGCCCACAGGCTGAGCAGCGAGTAATGACTGGCAGCAGTCTCACCCTCAGCTCTGCCTGTTGGCTTCACTTCTAACGTTTTTGTTTCCTGTGTTGTGGTGGATGGGTTTGCAGGCAGCACTCCCTGTCAGACATCAGTCGCAGACCACAAAGCGAGCTGGATCAATAGTCTCACCACTGTGATGTCCGTTTGATTAGCGTGATGTCTCGGTGACCAGCTCCTGGTGTTGTATCAGCTGCCCTTGGCAGGAAGTATCAGACTAAGTCAGGCTGGACTTGTCTTCTAGGTGACAAGGTTTTCTACAAAATCCCATTATTGGCAACTTCTACTTTGTATCAGACAGACAATAGACTTGTTGGGCTTCATCTGCCAGAGGAGAAGCAGCTATAGATATCTCCCCTATGCAAATCTGTGCAGCCAAGCGAAGAGCACAGCCACTTGTGGGGTGTCAGGGTCCCCTCCTGGGTGCCCAAAGGCCCCTCCAATTTTCTGGTCAAAGAACTATTTTAACAAAATCACACTTGCTTCACTCTTCCCCTCCATCTTTAGAATTAAAAGAATTTGTAAAGGCCAAAACACACTTCCAAGTCCTCTTCTGGAGAAGGTAGATTTAGATTGGAAATTGGAAGGAAATTCTTCGCTCTGAGAGGGGTGAGACACTGGAACAGGTTGCCCAGGAGGGCTGTGGATGGTCCATCCCTGGGGGTGTTCAAGGCCAGGCTGGATGGGGTCTTGAGCAACATGGTCTAGTGGGAAGTGTCCCTGCCATGGCAGGGGGTTTGGAACTAGATGATCTTTGAGGTCCTTTCCAACCCAAACCATTCTATGATTCTGCACATTATGGGTTTGAACTGCAAGGTTATGCTTGGGTTGTTCTCTGGCTTTTCCCAGGAGCACGGTTTATAGAAAGCTCAGTTATCATATTGATCACCGCGACACACATGCATTTGGGAAATGAGACCTGAAGAAAAAAAAAAACCACATAGCATTGCAAAGCATATGAAGAAGCTGCAGGAATTACCTGCTGGAGTCCAGCTGCCGTGCTGGCGTGGGAGCTGGAGCAGAGCCCACTGCCTCGCTGCAGTGGTGTCGGCACTGCCCCCGGCCTGTCCTGGTGCTGGGAAAGTGCTTCCCTACTCCTTTTATAACCAAAGGCTGAAGGATTGTGTTCAGACTTTGACTATACAGTTCCCTTTCTCTGCTCCTCCAGGTAGAGTTGCTCTGAGTGAAACCTGCTGGAAGTGACTCAGGCCAGTTTCTTGGCTCTGGGTCTGAGAATTGGTGGCCACCAGCCTGCCTGCCTCAAACTGCTGGTGGGAAATGGATATATAGACTGTTACTGGCCTTACACGGGCAGAAAAAAAAAAAATTACTGCATTGCTTATTTTTATTTTTGTTTTTACTTTTGCGAACACACATGGCCGTGGGCTAGCACGACAGGACGCAGGCTGTGCTCTGAGGCATGGCTGTTAAACTGCTCAAAATAGTGAATCTTTCACCATTTTCATCAAAAGCATTCTTAAAAACAAGGAAAACCTTGGCACTGACTTGAAACACAGAGCATTTTACGTTTCAGTTTGCCCCTGAGGCCAGCTGGCCCCCCCATAACAGAAGCGTGACTGGGCTGCCCACCTCTGGCAAAGCTGAGCCCGCTTCGCAGGGCAGCTGTCAGGAGCCACCAGCCCTGCCGCTGCACAGCCCCTTCCTGCTACCAGAAGGTGCTGGCATGTCCTGATAATCCTGTCTGTTAAAAATGCTTGATGTAATTGAGGAGAAATGCTGTATTTATATTTTGGTCATCTTAATTTGAAGAAAAGGGTCTGCTTTCATAGCTTGGGGAGGATGTTGTCCAGAAAGGTTAACAATAGAGGATGTTTATACAGGAACAGTTTCCCAAGGAGGGAGCTGGTTGGAGGAGATGTCTTCTCCAGTTGTCTTTTTAATTTCCTGGTTTTAAATGATCAGTTTCAGCCTTCTAGAGAGAATACAGAGGCAAGTTGTGTTGGATGTGTGTTTCAGCTTCATGGTGATGTGAAGTGAATAGATTGATGTCTCCAGGCCCGCTCATGGAGGCCTTCACTGATTAGAAGCCCAGCATCTGCCATGAGCTGTGTGGTCGCATCTTTGAAAAACAGCCACTCGCTGGAAGGCCCCTTCAATTTAACAACAGGAGGGATCTATCCGTGATTCAAGAGACTTGTTCCACATTTAGTGTGATGTGCCCCATGAGAACTATAGGGCAGTTGGTGTAGTTACCGCATGGGCTCCTGGACCTTATTGCCTGCTCACACCAATGCAGTGGTTGCACCCAGCCCTGTAGCAGCACCCAAACCTCTTATGGGTCTCCAGTGGTGTCATATTAACCTGTTGGCTGGGAACTTAGATGGACTGAGACATGCCAGTCATCTTAGAATCACAGAATCATTATGGTTGGAAAGGACCACCAGGATCATCAAGTCCAACCTTCATCCTAACATCTCTCCAGCCACTAGACCATCGCC
>JAVSBS010024807.1:0-20609 GCA_033124195.1 Coracias cyanogaster | reverse complement strand
CAACCTCCTTTTAGGTAGTTGTAGAGAGCAATAAGGTCTCCTCTCAGTCTCCTCCAGACTAAAGAGCCCCAGTTCCCTCAGCCACTCTTCATAAGGCATCTTGCTGGAGGTGGGGGCTGGAATGGTGCTGTTTTGCTTCCAGATGCCCAAATGTATGCATCAGCATAGCCTCCTTCCCCACCCTGAAAGTCTGAGAGAAATTGCTCCATAGCTCTTCTGCAGAAGACACCACAAAGAGGTAGGAACCTAAGCAGTTTTGGGGTACAATTCCCTATGTAAAAATACCAGTGACATTTTCGAAGATAGGTGTGAGCCAGTAGACTGGAAGGGTCTTTCCTGCTGCCTATGGTACTGGACTGAGGTTGGAGATATTGATGGACCAGGGTCATTTGTACCAGTGAGAGCTGCATTATAAAGGGGCTAGCAGATGGATCCCTGCTAGAAAGGTCTGAATTCAGTGGTGACCTGCCCCACGTGCAGCCTTTCAGTGGGCTGGCATGAGAGGGCAGTCAGCACTCAGCGAAGCTGTGATTCTGGTTGGGCTCTGTTATGGTATGGGCCTTGCTGTGTTGGTGGGAATGGGGTCAGCAACACCTGTATAGGAGACACTGTACACAAACAAAAGTTATTTTTCAGCTTTTCACAATTTGACTAGTGTTTCTGGCAAAAAAAAAGGCTCTGGATGATCATTTTTCTCCAAAATTTCTGCTAGGTAGCTGTGTCCTGCTGGGTCCTGCTCTGACCCTACATCGTTTTCAGCTGTCATTGGCTGTCCCTTGCTCTTGCCTTGTGAACTATGTGAAACAAAACAAGACCAAGTACAGTGTGAAAGTGTGAACGGCCTGTGCTGCAAACCTCCCTCAGACTCTCTAAGAGCAGAGGCTGGGAGTCAGTGGCTGCTGGAGATATGCCCTGGGCAAGCTCCAGGAAAAGACAACTTGCTCTATGTGCCAGCAAGCAGCCTCTCACCTGTGTCGCTGAGGGGCACCAAGCTCCTGGTGCTCACTAAAGCAGCCAGAGTGGGGTTGGGGCACAGAAGGGCAGAGCCTGAAGGTCCCTTTGTGGTTTCCAAAAGGGTAGGCTGGACATGTGGGCAAGCAGTACCTCTGCTGCTCCTGCCCGCTGAGCACCATGCCTGCCTCTTCCTAGGGCTGCATGCAGCTGGGAAAGCTCCTCCTCCTCAACTTTCTTATGTAATGCACCAGAAAGTGTATTATTTCAGCTCATTCTCAGACCAAGCTACTCAAACACTGACTCCAGAAAGTGTTCCCCAGCTCTTGTTCGCTTGGCTTGTTTTCCCTTTTGTTTTCCCCTCATTTTTCTTCATGCTGGGGAGAGGGAGCATTTGAATTCCCAGCAAATCAGTGCAAGGTATTTAGCAACACCTAATATAACCTCTGCTTTCCTGTGGTCAGAAGATGCCAGCAGAGGAACTGTGCTGACCTGCAGGGACTCAGGGTGCCTTTATCGTCCACATCCATCAAGGTTGGAGCTGGTGGCCTGCAGGCAGGAGAATGGCCACTTGTTCTCCTGCTGCAGCTGACTCATGCCAGTGCTTGTGCTCCCTCTGCCTTTCCTCTGATAGAGACCCAGATTTCTGCCCATATATATGTATTTTTAATGCGTGGCAGAAGCAATGTTAGGCTTATTTTGGGGGGTTTGTGGGGGTTTTTTTGGCATGGTGATCATTTGACCTCTCTCCCTGCTCTGCAATGGAAAGGAAGTTGACTGAATGTTTATAACATTTTGTAGATTACATAGGCCCATCTACAGCATATGTTTACCATGAATTTATAGACCCCTATAAAGGGGCTTACAGGCACCATATGTAATTAATGTGGCAGAAATTATATCATTGTAATAACTGCCTGGTCTTTAGAGGTAAAACTCAGTGCCAAGGATTCCCAGATGAATCATCTCTGATAAGAACCAGAAATGACACAGGCCATATATTGTATAGTGAATTTGTTTGGATTGGTACCTTTAGGGTATTCTGCCTTGCCAAGTCTCTGTGGTGCTGACACAGTTTATTACACATTTTCATTTATTAAGAGATTATTTGACTGCAGTTTGTTGTTTTATTGTACAGCAGGTGATAATTTTACACTAAATTAACTGTAACATCTCTGTTAGGAACAGGCCAAAGAGGCTTCTTGCTATGATGCTAAATACTAACTAATGGCTTTTATTCATCAAGGGAGTAATTTACTCTCATGTGCAGGGCTTGAATAAGACTCTCCACCAACCTGTTATTAGTCTGTGCATGTATGTGGTTCAGGTTAGGGTTAATGGGTCTTGTGCCAATGCAGGCTGCCTCTTAAAAACAGATATGTGCTAAAATCACACAGCTCACTACTGTAAAGCTGGACTAAGAAATTGTTTGAAGCTACCAAATTTGCACATAGGCAGACAAATGGCCACCAAGGTCTGGAGGTGGGTGATGCTTGTTGTGTCAGCCCAGGAGCTCGGCTTTGAGCCTCAGAAGAGGTCGCAGATGGGCAAGCAAAAGAGTGAAAGCTCCTAGCACTCTTTGACTCTTGAGTAAAATAAAAAGATGCTGTTTCCATTTTCAGCTTAAATATTTGTTATTTCAATCAAAGAAGTATTTCAACCAGAAAATAATTTTCAAACCTTTTGTAAAAACAGAGGAAAAAAATGAACAACCACCATTCCCCTTTTCCCACAGAAATTAATAACTTTTGAAGGAAAAGTATTTATTCAAAAGCCTTTTTTCCATTTGAAATAGATTACAGATGAAAATAATTTGCCTACCCCTTAATGAAGTCCATTATACTAGACTAGTTTCATAGTCTGTCTCACACAGATACCGTCAAGTTAAGCTTTGTGTTGGGAGATGGGAATTCCACACCAAATTGAATTGGAGACTGAAGCAGGAACAATTATGGCTGCAAATTATTAAAGCTTTACTATATTGGAAATTCACAGCATGTTTATAGCGGTAACTTACTATTAAGAAAAACCATACTACAAAGCTAAAAAT
This sequence comes from Coracias cyanogaster, assembly GCA_033124195.1. NCBI lineage: Eukaryota > Metazoa > Chordata > Aves > Coraciiformes > Coraciidae > Coracias > Coracias cyanogaster. The sequence continues at coordinate 17,608 of JAVSBS010024807.1, read as the reverse complement.
AGAAGAAAAAATCAGAACCATATTGCTTTGATCACAATTCCATGTTTAAAGAAAGTAATCATTGGCAAAATAATCCCCTTCCCCACCGTGCCATGGATTAGCTTTGGTTAATGCTAACATTTCCTTTATATGGAGCACATCAAGGGAAAAATTATCAATTAAAATCTACGGATGAGTAAGTAATTCATAGTAAATAATTTACTCAAAGGAACCCCCTGACACACATGCTCCTTTTCACTTATGACTTTTCTGCAAGCAGACTCTGACTTTCAGCACATGATCTTGGTGAGCAATAACTTACTGAGCGGTTAGCTGTGAGTTACACACTTGTTCTGACTGGACAACTAGATGAAGTGCTATAGTTCTAGCTGCTGTAGGGATGATCTAAGCTCTTAAATTGGGTGTCCAGTGTGGGGTTTTTTATGATCAGTTATTCCAAATTGTCTTCTGGGGAATATTTTCTAGGGCTCCTTTTAAATTTTGCTGCTCAAAGATCATTCTGCAGCAAGATTGTTAGCTGGAGAGCTCATGGAAAGCTGATACCAAGGCAGTGCTCATCTGCATGCTGAGAATACGAAAAATTATTCCTACCTATTTTTTTGCAGTATTCCCCAGATCTAAAAGCATTGAATGGGCTTGCCTGTTTTATTCATTTGGAGGTGTTTGTTACTGTTTTTAGACGAGGGACTGTGAGACCAGGTAAATGGCTGTTGTCTGTTGCCTTTCAGGAACGACATCTGATGTCTGCCCCCCTCCCCAATTTTTTTGGAGTCCCTGTTTTCTGCAAAGGGAACATACCGCCAATTTCCAGCTCACCCTTAATGTGGGTTTGGTTTTATTTTTCCGAGGCTAATACCACCCTATGAAACAAAACTGTTCCGGGCCCCAAGCCTGGGAATTGGGTGTTTGCGAGTGGACAGTTCTGCCTGTGCATTGCAGCTCAGCTGCAAACTTTTAGGGAAAAAAATTGCACACTCGCAAGGGGAGGATGTAAATAGCACCCTATGGACACCAAAGGCACACCTTGGCAGAAGGTACACTTAAGAACGAATCCTTGGGTGGATAGCTTACAAAAGCTGCTGCTCCTAAAGCCACCAGCAAAAAAAAGATGAGCAAATTTGAGAATAAACTTAGATTCAAACAAATTTGTTGTGAATATTTGTGCACGGTTGAGAATTTAAATGCATTCGATCCTTTGAAGGAAGTTTCAGTTGGTGCATGTTTAGGGAGATGTGGTCTTGTGCCTGGACTGGAACCTGCAAGTCCCTTCTGCCCTTGCCCATATAACAGCCTAGTGATGTACAACTCTGTGGGTTTTAGCTGGCACACCGCAGCATAACATGAGCTTGTAAAGCCCCGAGAGATCTCTAAGTGAGGGCTATTCTGCACGGACCTACTGAGATTACAAAGTCCTGTTGTGTTCAGACAGGATTGCAAACAGTGAGGTGAGCTGGCATGAGTGACAGGAACATCAACTAGATCAATGCCTATTTTTAACATCCAACAAAATTTTTAGAACCACTACTGTTATCATCGGCAAGGATAAAAAAACCCTGAAAGGATAGGGCTACTATGGGACACCCCATACAAAATGATGCTTGGAGGTTGGATCATAGTATTAACATAATAGCTATTATGTTAACATATAAGTATTATATTACATTTCTACTCATTGAGCATCCCTGTAGCCTGTTCAAAGAACTGTAAGTAAAACCTGAGCTGCTGATAACCACTTTACAAATGAAAACCTTGATTTTATTTGATGGTGTAAGACTTGGGAAGAAAATGGGGGGGAAAACACAGAACAGAATAAATTTTATTAGTAGAGTAGATGTGGCAGAATAACTGCAATTTCTGCAAGAGCATTGGGAACAGCATAAGAAGGCAGGAAAAGAAATAGCAGCTTAAATTTTGATTGTCTGTTTGGGGTGATAGTAAAGTCAAGAGAGCCATTTCCAGTCTAAATCCTTATATCCAATATTAAAGTGCGTTAGAGCCTAAATAAGGATTTGAATACAAATGTCTTCAACTCTGGCTCACCACAAAATTAAAGGATCTATTCCAGGAAATACAGTATCTGCATGAAGAGACCCCCCTAGATCTATGCCTTTGAAGCTTAAGTTTTAATTTGGGATTTAAAAAGAAAAAAGTTGCACAAGGCTCTGCAGAAGTCTGACACGGTGTCCTGGAAGAGATCCTGTGCTGCTGCCAGCTTGAGCAGAGCTGAGTTGCCTGGCCCAGAGAGAGAATGCTGCCCATGGTGATGCTGCTGATGCGAGAGTGATTCAGCTGTGAACATGGAGAGAGACGTGGAATCCAGGACAGGCGAGATGGCACACAGGCTGTCTGAGCCCTGATGATGCTGGGTTTAAAGCCAGACACACGTGGTTTGGGTTAAGGCTGGCCTCCCTCTGTCCAAATGCATTGCAGATTATAGATGATGGGGGCTTTGCATGCATAATTTTTTCTTTTTCATCTTGGTATAAGGCAGCCCAGGAGACACTATCATGTATGTGCATTTTTCTTGTGCTCTGTGTTTCATTTAATCAGAAGAGCTTTCATAGCAGCCCAGATACACTGGGTGACCACTCTATTATTCTCAGCATTGTGCAATGTTATTATTTTGCCTGTCCTCTTATGTGCAGGCTTGAGTGCACTTTAGAAGCACCAGGCACAGCTGGTGCTTTAGGGACATCTGAACTAGGATAAAATATGATAGCTGGTAGCTTTTACCATCACATCTTTACCTCCTAGTGTAGACAGAGCTGGCAACAGGGTCATCTTCAATGGGTGTCCAGGGGTGGCCTTATCAAACAAGATGCTTCAGGGCTGGAAGTGCTGTGTCCCAGCAGCAGCAGAGTCCTGAGTTGCAAAGTATGCTTTTAGCAGAGCTGCTTTGGAGCTGAGCTGGCTCACAGCTCCATTGCTGGGCTAGCTGGCTCCAGGGTTTGTAGACTGTGGTGTTTTTCCTGGGTAGGTGTCACAGATCCAGAAACACCTGGAGGGTCTGCCTTTGAGGTGACGATGGGAGCCACTAACAAGCCTCACTGCTGCTCTGCCAGCTGCCCAGTGCTTTGTAAGCAATTCTGAGGTTGGGTTTCATTTTTATTTATTCCATTACATAAAATATTCAAATTTGAAAGCAAAACAAAACCCCATAACAACCATAGATTTTTCCAGAGAATGGTGTTTTTTTGTTTGCTCCTGCTGGGCAGGATCCCTAGCCCTACAGCCTATGGTGCGGCAGTTTCCATTTTGAGCTCCCATATTCTTGGGTCAGCCCTGGCTACAGGAGCCTGTCCAAAACAGGGGCTTCCTAAGCCTGGTTCCTGAGCCACTTGCAAACTGTACTTCAAGGTGAGCATATGCAAAGTCACTGGCCATATTCCTTATCTTTTGGGAGCTTGTTGTGCAACTGAAGACTGGTTTCTGAGTTATCCCACTGTGCATCCCAAGTCCTGCAGGGAGATATGCCAGTATGAGCCATATTAGCAAAAAGACCTAGTGAAAGGGTAGATTACTTCATTTTAGCCAGCAAGAGAATACATGCATTGCAGCTCAGCTGAGGGCTCAGGGAGCAAGGAAACCTTTGGTGAGGGGCTGCTGCTTGGCAGACAAGGGTTATAATTTTTTCACCTAGAAGACCTGCATCTTCCTGAAGAGGGAAGAGCCTCCAAATCCCTCCTGTGAGCTCTGGGAAACATTTTGAAAAATTTTCCCTTCTTCAGATAAAGAACTCATTAAGTTTTCTGTTCCTCTGAGTCCCTGTGCTTCCCATTCCCAGCGGTATAACATTGAGCCTAATCACCAACCAGAACAACTGCGGCCTTTATTTTGGTGTAAAGCTGCATGAAAAAAGAAAGTCCCCTGTGTATACAGCTATAACACTTGCATGATTGTAAGAAAAATGGAGGAACCCACAACTGATTTCCAAATCTGCATCTTCCTTTTTCCTGTAATGAGTATGATGCATAATTTACACAGGCAACAAAATGTACCAAGCTGATTATTTTTTTCTTTCTGTTTGTTTTCATTCAGTTGCAGAAGGGCTGGAACTCCAGAAAGCTGAGATAAGAGCCCTACCCTTTCCTTGCTGCAGCAAGCACAATATGGAGGAAGCAGAGGAACTCAAGATACAGCTCTGAGGATTTAGCTGGGTCTTCCCAGCAGCTGTCAAAAAAACCCGTCTTGTCTCTTTCCTGTTTTGAAAAGGAGGAGCATGAGAGCCAAGGTGTGAAACACTCAGTGATGCCCAGGGCAGTCACAATCTCAGTCATTGAGCTACCTGCCCACACCCAGGACTACAGCAATAAACTGCTGACTACAACCAATATTATAAAAATTCCTCCCTGGATGCTGTAGATACAGCAATGGTTTTGCATATGTTGAAGACTTACTGGGTGATGACATATTTCCTCTTTGGGCTGACTCATGAGCTGCTCCTCCTGGTTGCTATGAAAGTTGGAAGCACCTTAACACTGCCTGCTGCAAGTACATTTCATGGAACGAGAGAAAAATTTCAATATTATTTCTGGGTTCACTGATTTGACCCTTTAGCTTTTGCAGTTGCTGAGCTCTGCCACTTTGAGATTTATTAAACAGCTTATTAGTGACAGAAGCAACAACAATATAATTTGTGTGTATAATTTAAAGCAAACAATCTCAGCTGTTAATCTGGCCTTCAAGGCCTGAAGTAAACAACTGCATTTCAAGGGATTGCTACTAAGGGAAGAAAAATCTGTTGGGTGCTACTCTTTTTTTAAACAAAATGTTTAACAGTCTAAAAGCTGTAAGCCCTGAGCTGGTATGGGGAAATAACAGCTCCATTAATTAGATGATCAAATATTACTTCATTAGTAAATTCTTGCATTGGTCTGGCATGGCTCGTGCTTGTTTATGAGACATGTGACTCTCTTCTTTGGAGCATTTATAATATTCCAGAAGGTTATTTAATGTAATTGCTATAATTCTCTAATCCATATATTTGCATTAATGTTGTGTGCTGATTATGACCTGGTTTAGGGTATTTATCTGTGCCGATTTTCAGCAGCTCTCAGGACAAAAAATAGAAGTATTTTCACAATGTGCAAGTTTGACACTGTTTCAGCCCTTGTTTTCTGTCACTCACCAGGAAAGCTGAGGCTGGTAGATCTGTGTACTGAACTCATCCCAAGTTAGCACTGTGCCAGCACATGGGCAGAAGGGAAAACAAGAGGGAAGAGGCTGAATAAAGCCAATGGGGCAGCTGACAGGGAGATCAGGAGCTGCCCTGACTTCTGAGCAGGGGTGGTTTATGTGGGGATGGCCAACACCTCCTGCTGCATCTGCTTGCCCTGCTCCACGGACAGTTAAATTGCCTGCAAGCTGCTGATGGCCAGAGCTTACAGCCTGCTGGTTTAAGGGAAACTAAAATCACAGCTGACCCACCTTGAAACGTGGGCTGTAGACAAAGCACTCGGGGGTGCTGCAAGAGCTGGCATTGGGAGCTGGAGGGACAGCGGCAGAGCTCTGCCAGCAGAAGTCACCCAGCGTTTGGGTCAGCACCAGGCCAGCTTGCAGGGACATGGGCTGCTCAGACTGAAATCGCTGGTGGACTTAAATCAGACCTAGCTTTTTGCCACGCAACCTCTCCCTGTTGTTCCCTATGTAGGGCCTGTATGCATTTGTATATCATACAGCTCCTTCACAGCCTACAGTACTTTTAACACATAATATACATGTTTATCTCAATGCAGGATAGACACTAATTAACACTGCTTGTTAATGAGGGCACAATCAACTTGCATAACCTTGAACCACCAAGCGCGCACAGTGATGTATGGATGAGAGGTTAACTGCAGATGACAGCTCATTTCTTTTTCTTCTTCTGCCCAGAACATCCTGCTAATACACATATTATAAATAACGTGTTCTTGTGATGGTTAGGGGGGGGCATTTCAGAAGTGAGTGTTGCTTCTTTGTTTAGGAGTGATTGCATGACATTCAGGGTTTCAGCCTTAATGCCATCTATTGCCCTGGCTGCGGGGATCAGCTGTTTTGCCCCAGGATCTCCACTGCTAGTACCTTCAACTGCAGCCCCATTCTGCTTCCTGAATTAGAAAGTTGTACGTGAAACGGATTAACTTAAAAAACTACAGAAAAGGGTAAGTGGCATTTTTGATGTGCCTGAGACGCCTGGGCCCATCTGACTCACAGTTCACAACTCATGGAGCAGTGCCATTTGTAATTTGTGGAAATGTTCCCTTGCTCACCCACCCACAGCCGTGTTATATACTGCTTTTCCATGCAAAACGCCCAGCCAGCGATAAAGCCCAGTTAGCATCACACTATCTCCACTCTCACACAGATTATGCCACATCAGAGTTCTTTCTGTGGGGAATACATTTACTTGCTGTAAGGAGCCATCTAGTGAGGATTTACTGCACATAAAATCAAAGTAACCATTTCTTTACTTTTTCCAGGCAAGACGGAAAGAAAGAGTGTTATTCTTTTTCCCCTCTTCCCCTCTCCATGTGCTCCTGCTGCACTCGAGCCACAGCTAAAACAAACAGCTTGAGCAGGTGAGGCTGCGCAGGGCTGAATCCTGAATCCTCTGACCACCCCTTTACAAAAGACAGGGAGCACGAGTGCTCCCCCTCGCTCAGCTCTACCCTTGGGGTACCCACAGGGAGCAAGGAGGAGTCCTATAGGACCTGCCCTCTGCTCTGGCAAGAGCGAAAGCAAACCGAGTGGGTGGAGAATACAAGGAAGGTCCCTGCTAGGCAGAAGCGAAAGGCCTCAAAGCTGGTCCCTTTTTTGTGTACAGTGAACGGAAGAGCTGAGCCAGCCGTTGAAGTGCCCCCCAGCACGCAGGCAGCGATGGCATAGCTGGAAACTTCATTCAATTTACAGAAGGCTAAGCCAGAGCCTCAGTCATCAGACAGATAAAGGGAGAGGTGTTTGAATGGTGGGCACTTCTGTGCTGGTTTGCTTTTTCTTCTTCTCTTTTTTTTTTTTGTTCGTGAAAGAATTATGAATTTCAGCAGATGAAAATGAAAGAGTAGAGTTAAGAGTGTCTGTGCACTACAGAAATTTGAAGTTACTGCTCCTGGAGCATCAAAAGCACGGCTACCTTGCAAATCTATATTGTTATGAATTTTACAGTCTGCAGAAGGTACTGAACACACTGAGTTAAATATTAAGCACTCAGTCAGGGAAATGACAGCAGTTTTTCTACAGGTTAGAAGTAAGATTTTGTGTTGTGCTCTGAAGCTATGCACAGCGAGTGGCTGGGTGGAGGCGGGGTGGAGGGGCAGCATCATTCATTTTGGTTGTACTGAAGCAGTCTCCAGGGTAAATCCAAGCGGCTGCAGGCAGCAGGGTCTCTGTTAGGATGTGCCTGAGATGTTCCACAGCAGGTGATATGCCTGAATATCCATAGTGACATTCACTATGGAGCCTTCGGGCCTCTTGGGGTGGGAGTTTGCAAGCAAGCGAGCAGCTGCACATCACTTTGAGCAGCCTTATGCTGAGCTGGCGCTGGAGTAATCCTCCCCATCTCCTGCCTGTGTATTTCCAGTGCTGTTTCTCAGTAGGGAGCTTTTCCGTCCCTTGACAGCTCAGCTCTGAGTTCTCCTACATTGTCCTCAGTTCAATTCCCCTAGGCACAACCGTCCAGCCCTGGATGGGAGAGTGCCGAGCATCCCCTCCTCTGTAGGGCTGAAAAAAATGGCTGGCACACTGTAGGACAGAGACTCTGAGATGTCTGATGCTGTAATACACAATAAACAGGACAGTAATTTTTCATAGCTACACTGCATATGAGGATAGGGAAAGTAATCCAACTTCTACAAACAAGCCGTTATTCTACAAAATCCAGACACTCTCTCATGCACAAGAAAATGCTCTGAATTATGAATCCTTGTCATTTTAAAATAACTATTCCTTGCTTTTTTTAAAAATGAAAACAATTAAAAAAATTTTTTTTACAGTGAGGAAATCCCCATTTTTTGTTGGTGGAAAGTATTTGATCGCATCAATGATTAATAGGTTTAATGTAATAGCTGCAACTGAAATTTAAAAAGCAAACAAGCCAAACAGAGCTGAATAGATTTGTTATAATGATTTCATTAGGGATTTTTAAAAGTTTGCTCTATACTTGCAGTTTGTTGTCAGAAAGAATTGGCTGAATGGTTTGTTCTTTGTCTGTCCGTGGTCACCATAGCTACCATTTCAATCTGTTAACATATGTGGTATTATTTTGTTCCTTTCTCTTAAACTCTGTTCACAGATGCTGTCAAGATCCTCCTTTGTACATATCTGATCAGTTCATGCCAGGTTTGGCTCCATGCCTTTTCAGATGAGAGCCTTTATGATGAGGATAAGGTAGTTAGGCACTCGGTGCAGCAACGGAGACAGAAGGAGAAGCTGGAGTGGAGATGACTCCTACTCCACTATGGCACGGGATCTGTGATAAATACCTTGAGAAGATATTGTCAGAGGTGGATCTCTTTTCTAGAGAGGCAGGTGTTCCCGGGGTGTGCTGTGTCAGATCCTCAGCTGCCGTAGATCAGTATAAAAGCATGCATTTTGGTGGAGCTGTGGTGCTTGCTGATGGTCAGGTGCTGTGATGTTGTGCATTACACAGGTTCTGGGTAAGGAGCCAAGAGATGAAGGGAAGCATCTCCACAACATTTTAAGTAAATAAATAATAGGATTGTTTAGCCTCTATTCTTTTGCTTTTTCTAGTCTTAGAAAAGGTTCAGCTTGCACTGAGTATGTAGGTTTATCCACTCTGGACAACAAAGGTGATTGGTATACTTAGCGGAGCCTAGATTACCTGCATTTCACATTTTAATTGGCATTGAGTGGGGAAAAAAGTCAGTTTTCTTTATTGCTGAATGTGAAGATGATGAGATAGCTTCATTTTCTTTCTAGCTGTGAAGCAGGGAAGTAAATGTATTGATGTGAGTATGTATGCAGTACAGTTTATAGTAGGGAACCTGTAAGAGGAATCAGATAGTCTGGAAAATATACAATTTTCTTTCACAACAGAACTGTCACGGTCAAGAATTAAGGTCAGTCTCTCTCTCTCTTTTTTTTAATAGTATAAAAGCCTTTGTTTAAAGCTCTATGGGTCTGAATTTTAGAGCTGCTGAGCACCCTCCTTTCTGATTTCTTTTAACTGGACATGTAGGTGTTCAGCGTCTCTGGCAGCCAGGGCCACTCTACTAATGCCTGCAGAGAGTAGCTGGAAAAGGTGTGAGAGACATTATTGTAATTGGGGGCTAATTCTGCCTCTCCTTCCTGCCTCTCAGTGCAGATGAAAGAGTGCCTTCAGTCATGTTATGTGTGTGGAGAAAGGGAATTCTAATTTACCAGCGCTGGCTCCCCAGGGGCAGGGATGCTCTCCTAGCACAACTCACAGTAAGTCACATCTGCATTTCCAGTATAAGGCCCATTTTTAAGGACTCCTAGTTCGGCTATAAAAATTCACTTAGCATGCATGAATAGAAACCAAATTGACAAGATAGACCATAACTGTTCTGAAAGGGCCATTAGTTCCTGTCATATGAAAAATCCACTTTTTAAAAAAGCAAGTATTGTTCACATTTGCACAACAGGCTGTAACTGTTCCTTCTAAGTCATTATAGCCTGTATGGAAATAATAATTTTCAAAATCACTATTGATACCACAGGCACCAAAACAGCAGGAGGCAGATGCCTGTGCTTGATTTTAATCCAGAGCCTTCCCGTGCCACTGAGCAGGTTTGGATCAGTGTAAACTCTAGATATACACTGATGTAACTGAGAAGAGGAAGACCATGGTATAAAGATATTGTCTGATGAGTGAAGAGTTCAGTGCAAGGTTTCTGGTGTCCTCAGATGAATCCCAGCAGTGCAGTAGCTGTGAGAGGGTACCAACAAGCCGTCTGTTGAGAAACACCATCCATCCCCTGTGCTCGGTGCTGGTGGGGAGGGTAGGGGAAATCCAACTGTTTGGTGCTTTTGGTGTTTACTGAGGGAAATGCCTGGGGCAGGTAGGAATGCAGCTGTTTTTAAAATTGTGATTTTAAGAGATACTAGGTCATGGCATTTTCTAAAATTGTTTATTTCAGTTTTAATCCCTCACTTGGTGCCAAATTGAGGTTTTGTTGATTTTCTTCTTTCCTCTTCCAAGTTTTCATGTGTTGTAGGTTTTCTTTAGACAAACAGCAGTAAGGAACTAACTCAGGTTTCTCTCTCCTCCCCCTGAGATTGCTGGCATTTGAGATTTCCAGATTACATTTGGAGTGAATGGGAGAGAGTGTCTGAAATCAAAGGCTGACACTGGCGTCCCAATGAGTCGTGCTATGCCTTAAGGGTGTGTTCACGGAAACACTGGGCCTGAGCTTTCTTGTACTGGTTTAACAACAAAGGGAATTTCCAGGGATTTCAGCAGAGTGATCCCCGTGTTTGTCAGAAGGATATGAATAAAATGATTTTCTCCACTCCCATGTGTGTGTTGACATACCAACTTATATATTTTTACTCTCTTACAAAAGTTTGCTTGAACCTATGACTACGTGTTTTGAGGGCAATTTCAGATGAATTTATAACAGTTCCTTTTCATGTGGGAATGCCAGTGGTCTGAAGCCTGGTAGGATACCCCTGGCTGAATTTCTCTATGATCATCTTATGTCACAGGAAGAGGTTGGGCTGAATGCTGGAGTAAAGAGGGCTGCCTTGGCAGAAAGTCAAATCGGGGATTTTTTTGGTAGTATTTCAAGAGCAAGCAGCTGCCTCTCAGCTGGACTTCTCTTCCCTGTTGCTGGGATTACCACAATAGCAGCAGGGCAAGCGAAGAAGACCCCCAGGGAGGCAGGAGACTGCCTGGCTGAGGGACTTTGCTGCAGGGTTTCCATCGGAGCCCTGGACACTGATGCACCTCCGTGAGAGAGTGCAGGCAGGGGGCTGCCTGCAAGGCTGCAAAGGTGGGACACCTTTCTCTGGGCTGCCTTTTCTGCTCCCACTAATGGCCTCCAGTGACACAGGCCAGTGGAAAGCTGCCACTGCCGAGGGTCTCATGGATCCAGCTGATGTTTCGCATAGACCGTTAGACTTGCTGCTAGCAGCATCCTTCAAAGGTAATGCTACAGCACTGTGTGAGTAGCTGCTCCTGGAGAAAGCTTCTTCCCAAAAGGATTGACTTAAATGCTGAAGGGATTGTATTCCTTAGAAAACTCTTAAAATTAATATGTACTGTTAAACCCCTGGATCTCTTAATGAACAGCATCCAATCTTTGTCCCATTAGGTCTTGTGATAAACAGCTCCCCGAAGGGATTGTGTGCATTTCTTGTTTGAAATCTCCTGTGAGAAAAATGAAGTTATTGGACTCCTGGTCACTCTGAAAATGATGGAAGCTGTCTCCTGCCACTCCATCTCCCCTCATAGACTTTAGCATTGCCCTGCTGCTGAGATGGTGATGATGGAGAGAAGTGAAATGAAAGAAGTTTATAAAATGAGAGCGGTATCTTCCCAGGTAAGCTCTGTGCTAGCTCCAGTTGTGCCTGTGATAAGGTAGCTGCTGAAAAGGAAAACTTTTTTCCTTGCTTGTTCTGTTAAGGAGTGATGAATCTCTTCACACCTTGTGTTTCTCTTCTGATACGGAGATTTTTCTACCTAAACACAGAACGGAGTGGAGCAAACCCATTAGCTGTCTGAGGCTTTCTACTGTGATTCTGCTATGTGCCTCCTCATTTTCAGGAAGGGAAAGGTGCCTGTCCCACCTCAGATGAGGCTCAGTTTCTGTGAGAAGGCACCAGCTATGGAGGGGTTAACAATGCCAGAGCCGGGCTCCTGTCTCACTTCCTCTCACTGCTGTCCCTTCCCACTTTCTCCTCCTGACCATTTCTTCAGGGCTGCTCAGGGGCGCAGGGTGGGGCAGAGCGGGGCGGCCTGCCAGGGGTGACCCTGCTTCCGAGCCCTGCTGGCTGGGGAGGTGGGGAGCTGAGCGGGAACAGGGCTCCTCTACAGCCTTAAATTTAACTAGCTGAGAGGAGCTCCTAGGAGGAAAAGGAGAGAGGGGAGTCCTTTGGGAGCCAGGCTGAGTGGCAGGGGAGGCCTTACACCCCAGGAGCTGAACCCCCGCTAAGGGATGTGCAGATGGGTGACGACTCCTCCTCTCAGCTTCTGAGCTGTGAAATAGGTCCTAGCATGGATGCTGAAACAAAACCACTGGGGTCTGCGTTCACACTGTGCTGCAATAGGCGGGGTGTTCTCTGCAATTCTGCCGGTGTCAGGACTTGAGTGTTTGTCCCACTGCTCTCCCTGGCATTGCCAGCCTCTCCTGAGCAGGATTTCAGTCTCCTCCCAGGGCCAGCTCTTAGTGCCCCCACTCTGGGCCAGCCAGGAGCCCTGCTCCAGGCTGAGATGGGGTTTTCCCTGCTGCTGCGGGTCCCCTGCTCCTGCCATGCTCACCCCGCAGCTGCCATCAGCCCTTCTCCTGCCTCCCCCCAAGCCCAGCTGCCTCTCTGCACCCTTGCACCCCCACCACGGTCCTCCCTGCTTTTTTTCCACTGGCCTCCCACTCACTACAGGATATGAGCCATTCTCTCCACTGGGAAATAAAAGTTTGGATTAAAATTTGCTGTATTATTCCTTCTCTAAGAGCAGCTTTCAGGCTGAAAAGCTCCAAGGACAAACTTCCAAAGGAATGCAGGAGATTTAGGGGCAGATTTTTAAGGTCTTTTAGTTACATTAAAATTAAATTAGATGCCCCTGGGATTTTTTCAGCAGAAGGAAGTGTTTTCCAAATTTGCATATTAGGTCTGCTTACATCTTTAGGCATCAAAATGCTTCCAGAGATTCGGGTTTTGAACGTCTAAGTTCCCTCAAAACCAAAAAGAGCCAGGCATCAACTCCTGTACATTCCTTTCAAATTCCAGCTAAAATTGTTGTTGAACTTAGAGCATGAAGTTTTAATGTAAGAGATTATCAACCCGATTTCCACTCTGCTTTAGCAGGCAGCTTAGCACAAGGGAAAAAAAAACAACCTGTGGTGTTGACTGAATAAACATCTTGTTCAAGGGCTAACATTTTCCTGATTAATAGCCTTTCAGTATTAAAAACAATCAGTCTAGAGCATGATTAATTGTATCTTCTACTACTAGTAACCAAATATATATGTGTGTATATACACACATACATATATATATATATACACACACTTGTATAAACACACAGGCCAGTTCTCACTGGGCTAAGCATTTTTAGTGTGTCTGTTTTCAAGGAAAATACAATAGGCAGGAGGTGAGAGCTGCTTTTTACAACTCAGGCAAAAGTGAAGGGTTTTAGCTCTTGTAACCCTTTGTTGCAAGATCTGACAGCCCCAGGGATGCACGGTGAGCGTTGCTCTCCTGGTGAAAGCCGTGAAACAGTCACCTGGGCAGAGAGGAGACCATCAAAGTGGCAGAAAACTCTTTGCTGCTTGTCCTGGGAATGAAGGCTGCTCTGTTGTTGGGCATCCCAGCTGCATTGCTACTTCCTCTGTATTTTACTTGTGGGACTGACAGGGTTAATGACAATAAAAAGTTTTCATTTAAAAGCTGGCAAGGAGAGGTGCTTTTCACCTGACAAAGATAACCAAATTTCAATAAATTATTCAAAAGACAGTCCTGCCTGGTCCAACCTGTTAGACTACAGCAAACATACAACAATGACATGGTCTTTATAAGGAAAAGACTTTTTTTCCCCCCTTTTTGCTCTGATAGCTGAACAGGTTAACCATTATGTTATAGTAATGTCCAGAAATTGCAGTCAAGCTCAGGGGCAAGGAAAAAAGCCATCAAAGTTTAATGTCACTCTGTCTGCTATAGATCATATATGAAACTCCTTCTGATCCTACGCGCAGCATGATGAGACATTCGGGTGTGTGCAGTCATGTGTAGGATCACGGCCTAATGCAACTAAATGAAGTACTGACCCAGGTAAAGAAGAGCCTGTACCCACTAGAGTCTCTCTTAGTGCTCATGGGGTTTCCCCCTCATCTCTCTGCCTTGCAGAGCTTAGAAATAATGAAGTTTTAACATTAGGTTTCTCCAGAGCAAGTGGCATGAGCCAGAGGAGTAGAATTTGTTGCTTTTTTGGCATTTGCGTAGTCAGAGGCTGCAAAAAGTGCATTCACTGTTGCTGCTGGAAAATAAAAATACAATTCTGTATTTTGTGTACAGTCTCTGTGTACACACTCTCCTACACTCTGTGAAGAGTTTTCTTTATTGTCAGAAAAGAATTTTTCAAAGTTTCCTTCAAGAACAATACCAAAATCTGTAGTGCTGTGTTGGGATGCTCTCTAAACTTCAGGCTTTTAGCCTAAGCAGAAAGAAACCCAACACCACTGTTAAGGAAGCAAAAGCAAACGTGAAACTTTTCTCAACGGTTAGAAACAATAAGCTCTATCAGCATCAGAGATGTTACATTCGGGGCCCAGGAGTTTCTGCAGGAAGGTTTGAAAAAGAAAAGCAGCCCTGCTGGGGATGAAGAGCGTGGTGTTGGCCTGGAACAACAGCTGTGACAGGTGCAAACTGGCTGTGAGAGTGACAACCCCGAGACTTCCTGCTCTGGGGACAGATGTGCACAGTGCACACACGCGCGTCCCTCGGCACCCAAGGGAGATGGCGCCGGTCCGCCCGTTCCTGGCATCTCCTCATCTTCTGCTGGGAGATAAGAAGCAGCCTGGTGAGCAGGCAGAGCGTGCCCCACTGTCCCAGGGGGTGGCTTTGGCACAGGTGGCATCATGAGTGGCATCCATCAGGGTGCTGCCAAGCAGAGCAGGGGATGCGCTGCTGCTCCAGCCCGCTCTGGTGGGATGGTGCTGCTCAGCCACAGCGCTGGGACAGGCAGATGGTTCTGAAGCACTGGCAGTAAACGTCATCTCAACAGTTTAAAAGAGTGAAATTGTGTTACAAATATTTTAGATGATTGACTTAGACTTTAATCCTGGGGCCTGAGTGGGTAGCGGCTATGACAAGAGGAGGAGGAAGGAGAGGAAGCAGAGCAAGACCAAAATTAGGCCCCGATTTGCAAAGCCGTACACCCGTGTCTCAGTGTAAGCACATCCGTGGTCCCAGGCTCAAGTTCAAGCTGAATACTCAGGTGTGCTTCAGCCTAGTTCCTGGATGAGCTTTTTTTTTTTCTAAGGGCATATGGAAAAACCTTTTGAATTTCACCCAAGCTCATTTTTAAATGAAAAATCGGGTGTTCCCTTCCTGCCCTTGCGTTTCTGGAGTAGAAATATTGGAGCACGGAGGAGAAGGATAACAAACACTCTGCCGCATTTTCATTCCTATCTATCGTTAACACGTGTTCTGCGCTAAAGAGCTAAGATGCTTTGCACTGGGAAACATTTGTGGCTGTCAGCGGTGGGGTTTAAGAGTGCGCTAATTGTTCCCCTGATTTAGAACTGATATTTTTAAGGGGTGTGCAATCACCAGTCAGCATCGTAAAATTTACTTTTGTGAGCTAGAAAAAGTTATTTTTAGGTAGTGTAAATAAACTTTTTTTTTTTTTGTGGTGGAAATAAATAACTGTGGTGAATAAATATTCACAGGTACATACATGTGTTCATGAGGGAAACTGATAATGCATCTGTCAGTGTATCCACACAACAAACACAGAGTGTAGAGGGGAAGGTAAATACAGCAAAGAGGTCAGCATGCTGAAACTGCCACGCATTTGGAAAAGGTATTGCTTTCCCTAATTTTAATGGAGCAAGGGCATGAAAATTAAGGGAGCCTCTTTCCAAACTACTACCTAGAAGTGAAAAGAATTTTAAAAATCTTAAGCACAACACAGCAAAGGAAGGGTAAGCCCAGTGCTGGAGAGTGTAGCTCTCCCTCAGCAGCTCTTTCCCCCTCCCCCTGTGCAAATTCTCGTGGATTAAAATGGCAGAGGGAGGAGGGGAGGGGCCGGGGACAGTTTGTCTGATACGAGATAACCGCTGCTAGTCAAATGGTACTTTTAATTGCACGGGCCAATAAAAAAAAAAAAAAAAAGGAAAAAAGCCACCTTGCTGGGGAGGTGAATTTGAATGAAAAGAGGCGATAGCCCTCGAAAGCTGCCGTCCACGGCCACGCACCGTTTCCTCCCCGCGCTGCGCGGCCGGGCTCCGAAGGCGAGCGCGCAGCTGGTACCCGCCGTGGCCGTTCGGGCCCGGCCCCCCCCGCAGCGTTCGCCGGTGGGAGCTTCGTGTCGCGGGGAGAGGAAAAGTGGCTTCGCTTCCCCTTTTGTCTCTGGCCCGGCCCGGCCCGGCGCCTTCCCGGCTCTGGGAGCGCTGCGGGGCCGCGGGCGGGGCACGGGCGCTCCCGGGGCACGGAGGGCGCTGCCGTGCCCGGCTCCCGGGGCCCCATCGTTCGACGGCAGCCATGCGGGGAGGGTCCGTGCCCGGCCCCCGCGATGGAGGGGCTCCGCCGCGGCCCGAGCCCCCGGCCGCGCCGCCGCGGTGGGTGGTGGAGCCGGGAGCCCCGCCGGGCGGGTTCGGGGCTCTGGAGGTCGGGGAAGTGCGGTCTGCCGGGGACGCTGGGCCCCGAGAGCGGATCCCGGCTGGCTGAAGAGCCCCTCGAGGGGACGGGGGGCTCAGGAGCTACTGGAGGGAGCTCGGGGCGACCAGCGCCGCAGCCCGGGGCGGGGGCTCCCCGGCTCCCTGTGCGAGACACGCCGGCGGGCGGCTCTGCCTCGGGGGGAGCCCGGCAGCACCCGCCGAGCGCCCTGATCCTGTCGTGGGCTGCGGCCCGCGGGCACCGTCCGTGCGCCGCTCGTTTCCCGGCTGGCCGCTCTCGCCCCCGCAGGGCTCCGTTCCCGGGAACGGGGAACGGTCCCGGCCCCCGCCCCCGTCCCGTCCCCGCAGGGCCGCTCGTAGCCGGGCCGGGCCGCCCCCCCGCTAGGCGCTGCCAGCCGCCCCCAGCCCCTCGGAGGGCTGTTCCCCCGCCCCGCAGCCGCCCCTGCCAGCTGCGGCCGGACCGGCCACAGACCCCGGCACCAACCGGGCACCGGGGGCTTTGTATCGAACCCCATTCAAACCAGGCGGTAACCTTCCGCCGCGGGGGAAGAGAGAGGTAAAGTAGTCCCTCGCCACCCTCCTCCCGGGGCTGAGCTGGCAGCGGGGCGGCGGACCCCGCCGCCGCCCCCTCCGCGGGCCGGGCCGGGCGAGCCGGAGAGCGCCGCTGCAGCGGGGGCGTGCGAAGCCGCCACTCCCCCCGGCTCCGCTCCGGCGTAGACCTCCTCGGAGAGGTATCGTTGGGCGGAGAGAGACCGCGGAGCCCTCACACGTACGGCCCAGCGATACGCCTCCACCTAACCCAGCAAACGGAAGCGCCAGGCCGCCGCGATGGACAGCAAGCACCGACCAATAGCCAAGCCGCCTGGCCTCCCAAAATGTAGGTTTAGCCAATGGGAAGGGGCGGGAGCGGGGGGAGGTGGGGCCTGCCGCAGGCAGCAGCGCAGGTTGAACGGAGTCCCAGCGCAGGGCTGGGATGAGCCTCAAAGTTCAGGGCGATCGCGGCGGGGGATGTAGCAGCTCCGCTGCCGCCGCTCACCGGCCCGGCCCACCCCGGCTCCCGCCTGCCTCCGCGCCGCCCCCAGCCCCCCCCGCCG
>JAVSBS010024806.1:0-25068 GCA_033124195.1 Coracias cyanogaster | reverse complement strand
GGGGGGGGGGGGGGGGGGGGGGGGGGCCGGGGGGGGGAGGGGCCGCACCTGTCTGCCGCCTTCCGCTGCGGGAGTCGGGGCGAAGCGAGGCCTGGGGTACGTGCGGCGCCGGCGCCACCGGGCCCTCAGTCCCCCGGGGCGGGCGGGGGAGGGAGAGGAGAGAGGCGGCCGGCGGGGCGGCGGAGCGCAAAACCCGCCGCCCCTCAGGGGCCCTCACAGGTTAAATGGCGCCGTCAATCCGCTGACCATAGGAACTCCGGGGAGTAAAAGCGCCGAGTTCTGGATCCCGGTCACGGCGAGGGGAGCAGCGAAACCTGTTCGGGGGCTGGAAATCGGGAGTTGTTTTCCGCCTCACCTGAAAGACTCGCTGGGCTCGCCATAATGTCCCGCGCATATGCCGTGATTCCATGTCCAGTGACATTTTTTAGCCAAGGCGTGCCCACCTGCCATCCCCTGTCTCCCACCGCTTCATAAAATCTTGCCTCATTTGGAAGGATAACAGAAGGTAGATTGAGTGTCTGCCCTGGATGCCTCCTCCGCACTCACACCTTCCCTGGCACTTGGGGACCCAGGAGTAGCTCAGGTATTAGTAGGTATCAAAGAATCCATGCCAAAATTGAGACAAAAAAGCCCACTAAAACCCCTGTGTTTCTGTAGTTGCACAGATCACAGAATTCCTACAGATTTTGATACCGCTTAAGTGCAAACACCAATTTTGGTGGGGGATTTGTTTTGCCATTAGAAGCCTAAGCAACAAGTAGGTGTTAGGTTAATACTTGTTTTCTGCTTAAATTTAGGAAACAGTTGCTTACGGAACTCATGGGGATAACTTTCATAAAGCAATATGAAGAGTGAAGGATGTTCCATCAATGCTGAAAAAAGATTTATCTTTTTTTTTTCCCTCCCAAAAGGTTGTCATCTCTTAGTGTAGCAATGGTTTAAGAAAAAAGACCAGTTTGAAGACTGAATTCTCTGCTCCTTTATTTTCAGAGTAAGTGAAAGGCATTCTGGACAGCAGAAAATGCATTCAGTCCTTAGAGCTGGAAAAGCTCAACTTAAAGTTATTTTGGAAGTTCTGGTCTTTTAAAGGCAGGTCTTTTAAAATGTTGCAACATCAAACTCTGTGTGTAACAAAATAAGTACAGATAATAATACATCTGGCGGTATCCCTCTGCCTTGTGAGCACAGGCAGTACAAAGTTCTTCAAAGTTGTTCATACCCATAAGTAAATTCCCAGGCAAACTATTACATGCCCTCAAAGTATTTGCCAAAAAAATGTTTCTAAAAAATGCCTGTTGCTCTTTTTTTTTGTTTGTTAAGGAAGTAGGTAGTTAATGTAATAACCATTCATTTTTCTCAGAAAAGCTCAAACCTGAACAGAGCAGTTTTCTTGACCCAACCTTACTTTGGAAAGAACTTATATTATCTTGGCTGAGATTTACACGAGCTACTCCATTTCTGAACAACAGCAACAAAAAGAGGTCCTGATTGATTTTAGTACACATGACTAGGTTATATTGCCTGTTTTGGTAACATAGTGTAATTTAGAGTGATGTTAAGAAGTTTCCAGCTCTTGGTTATGAGTTAACTTCTTTGGAGAAGCTGTTATCTTTGAAAGTAGAGGTTCTTATTTTGCATTGAAATGTATGCAATTTTGTGTTCACATCAGGCTGTTTCAGCAGTCTATAGTTGCAATGACAAAATGATTCACTTTTGACTCTGCATTGATGTTCAGTCTAATAGTAGTGGTCTGAGCTGGGGTAGAAGTGACAGGTGTTCCCAAATGAGCGCTGGCAAAAGTACAGAAAAATACTGCCTCAATATAACTAAGAAATGGTCAAATATGTTCAAAATACTCCGAAGAAAGCACCTTTTACCCTAAAGAGTAAAGGATAAAAACTGTCTTAAAGAAAAAGCAAAAAGCCTTTCTGTATAACTGTCAGTTATGAACAGATCGTGTTTTGACAGTTCTGCTGGGCTTTATAGTTGTAAAAACTAAAAGGTATTTTACTCTGACCCATAAGGCACTTTAGTCTTCTAAGTTCTTTGGACTTCAAGATGAAGAACATTTCAGTAATAGTTTCTGCATGTATTGTACATGTAATTATCTTTTAGATGTCAATAATCACTATATTGGATATTGAATAGCCTGTATCAAAGCTCCTTGGTTGAAATCATTAGCACACTGTAACAGCAGTATTTTCTTCCCCTTTCAGGTAAAGTTCACAGAAGGCAACAATGGAACGATTTGGAGTGAAGTCTGCTCCATCACGGAACCGCTCGAAGACTGCTTTGTATGTAACTCCTCAGGATCGTGTAACTGAGTTTGGGAGTGAGCTGCACGAAGATGGAGGAAAACTCTTCTGCACTTCCTGCAATGTGGTTCTGAATCACGTTCGCAAGTCTGCGATCAATGACCATCTCAAGTCTAAAACACACACAAAGCGAAAGGCAGAGTTTGAAGAACAGAATGTCAGGAAGAAGCAAAGGACTCTGACTGCCTCCCTTCAGTGCAACAGTACTGCCCAGACAGAGAAAACCAGTGTCATCCAGGACTTTGTGAAAATGTGCCTGGAAGCCAATATTCCACTTGAAAAGGCTGATCATCCATCTGTGCGAGCGTTCCTGTCCCGCTATGTCAAGAATGGCAGTTCGATACCTAAGTCAGACCAGCTAAGGAAAGCATACCTGCCTGATGGGTATGACAATGAGAACCAGCTCATCAATACTGAAGACCGTTGAGAAGAAAGCTGTTTTCATCATCGTTGTGAAGTTTGACATATTGATGGTGTGGTTTATTTTTATATTCATGCATATATACAGTGTTACATATTGGTTTTACAAGCTATTTTGTATTATTGTAGAAATGACAATCTATTTGTGAACTTAGTGGTATGCCACAGACTGTTGCTGACCCTGCTGTAGAGTTCAGAGCTACATTGATGTAGAACTCGTGATGCATGTAGGGAACGTACCTGGCATACACCTTATCTATGTTCAGTCCAGCTGTAACTGACGCTAAGACAAAGGCACTTGGATGGAGGACCTCACTTACCTAAACTGTGCATCTAAATATACAAGGAAGATGATGTAATAGGGATTGTTAATCAGTGGATTGCTTTGTCCAGTATCTTGTCTGTGAGTGACCAAGAAGAAGTGCTGTACATCTGAAATGCAAGAAGCTGTAAAATGGTTAGTTAAAATATAACTTATCTGTTGAGGGAAGAAGCAGTATTGCAAATGTCCTATTCAAGTTCGGTTTACGTTCTAAAATGGGAAACATTTTTCTTCTAGAATACTCTCTTATCCTATTTGGTGCAACTGTGGGTGTATTCATTATCTAGCTTAAATAGCCAGTCTCTTGTATTGACCTCTAAACTCCGCTGTTCTCGTAAAGCTGGGAGTTCTGCAGGTTTGCAATGCCCACTTTTTAAAAATCACTGTTTCATTGTCTGGGTTTAACAGATCCCCTTCAGTTTCAGTGCCGATCTTTGAAAGTTGAGTGGACAAACCAGTAACTGAGTGGGGTTTGCAGTGCAGCTACTGGAAAGTGAAACTTACACTGGACCAAGGTCTTAGTAAAGAGGGTTAATGCCGCCTTCTTACTAGTAGGACAAAAGATGCTAAATCTAAGTTGGGGGTGGGGGAGGCACTAAACGGTGGAGTTGAGAAAGTGTTTTTGCAGTGCACAGGAGAAGAGGCTCCTCCATCTTTCCCTGAAGGTCCTCTACATCTCTAGCCTTGTTCTCAGCCTTTTAGTCAAAGGAGGTAAAGTGATTAAAATAGTTTTCAAAATAGTTACTGCAAAGGCTGTTCAATGCCTGCAAGTGCAAAAGGAAAGTGTATATACTTTGAAGCTATACTAGAATTACAGAGCTAGGCTGTATTTCTTACTCTGTGCCAAGGCCACATCCATGGGACTGGAAAAAAGTAAAATGGGAAGTTGAAGAATTTCAATAACGTTGCCCTCTCCCAAATCCAGTAAAGTATTACTGAGCTATGCCAAATAGTCCGCTCGGTGTAAGTGCTCTATAAAGTTCTTGAATAGAATGAGGGAGCATGGTGCAAAGTGTTGGAATACGACCAACTCCTGCCTGCTCTAGATTTCCTTGAGTCGCTCTGAGTTCAGGGAGGTGCCAAGCATCTTCCAGCAGCACAGAAATCCTCCACTCCGTGGATACAATGGTGTGAGTGAGCATGCTTTAACTCCCTCGGGTGGAGCCAGCGGTTCCCTTCAGCTTCCTTTCCTCAGTAGAGTTTCACAGTATTTCTTTTTATTCCAGACATTTATGGCAATACTAAGTAATTGCTAAAGAGAGACAAAATAACCTGCTTATTTTGTTCCTGTAGCTATTTCCCTAGCTATTTCTAGAGCAGTCTCTTTTGCTGGATTGAGAGAGACTTACAAACTTAGTAACAACTGGTTTTTGTGCAATTAGCTTCTACAGAAATGCACTTCTGTGACGTTATAACCACGTCTCGTAGCCTTCTGCTATGGGACCAGTTTGACTAAACGGACAAAACTAAAAAGCAGGTGGCTACCTATCCATGTGTACTGGAACACAGGGGCACACGGTACACTGCTGCACCTTGGGTTCATGTTGAAGCCAGCGTGACTCCATGCAGTCATAGCAGTCCTGTCAATGATACTGGTTGCTGGTTTAGAACTTCAGACAGAAATAACTGTAGTAATTTTTTCTCTACTTGTAGATATCAAAATATGCCTTCCAAAATATTGTTTGCTATTGCGCAAGCTTGGGTTTAGCTTAAGATCGTGAACTGCCTTGGGCTAGAACTGTTTTATAAATCTTCTTAAGCCAAGTGAAAGGTACACTGCCGATAGCCTTTTCTGTCCTCACAATAACTGAAAGTGTTCTTTTACAGCTGCTGTTTCATTACAGTGAAAAAACAACCTTGCTTTATATTTTTGTTACCTTATGAATGCTATCTTAGAATTGAAGAAAGAAACAACTTAGAAAACAACGGAGTGTTGAGAAAACAGACTTCCATTAAACAAAAGCATCTCGAGATGATGGTGTGGTTAAAAGGTTGGGCTAGTTAGCTCAGTTCTTGCTAACATGGGGTTTCACAGGCTGCACCATAACCATTTTATATAGCATTCCGTGCTGTATGGTCTTGCCTTGACTGGCAAACTGACTGACATTTTTTGAAAGCTTAATGGTAACATTAAATAGGTTCTTGCAAACTGAAAAAAATTCAAGCTACTTTCACTTACACAGTTTTAGATAAAAATAAAAGTTATCAACATCAACAGCTTTTGTAAAAAAAAAAAAACCAAAACCCACAACCCAGTCATTTTACATAAAGCAAAGCGGTATTAGAACACTTAGTTTCTCAAAAGTTTACTTTTAAAGCAGTCTGTGTACAGAGCCTCAATTTGCAGAGTTAATACACTTCTGTAGGCATTTTGAGTTGTTATTATTCTAGTACCAGATTTTTTTAAAATGTAAAATTACTGCAGAGGGTATGAGCCTGGTGAGGATCCTTATCAGTGTAGCCATAGGCTACCAACTCATAACAATTTGGAAGCAAAAATTGGTTATCAGGATTTTGAATGAACTAAATTCCAATGCAGAGCAGTTTGTAGGACACTGGTGTCTTAAGGTATTTTTGTTAAAAAAAAAAAAAAAAAAAACAACAGCAAAACACAAAAACAAACCACACATTTTTCAAGCCTAATGAAAATCAAGGTACTGATCTATTGCAACAAGCATTCATAAGGGAGTAAAACAATGAAAAATAAAGCACTTCCAGGTAGTCTAGTAAGTTTATATTAATGGAAATAACCTGCATCATCAACAAGACAGTTATACTTATTTTCTTTGAAAGTAAAAGTGGTTCCTCTCCATCTTGAAACAGAGTCATGCAAACACTCAAGTTCAGAGCATATTTTTTCTGGTGTGGCTATAGTTGGATAAAGCATAACCTTGATTTGATTGCTATTGATCTTAGGGAAGATTTATAAAGGAAGCTTTCTGGTATATATAAACCTAAGTAATAACTAAGTCCTAGAACAGAGACTGTGGTTGAGTTGTTTAACAGTCTCCATGAGGTTTTCCTTTTTTTTTTCCTGCAAGAACACTGCATTATTTTTCCATGTATTTCCTGTAATGAGTATTCTCAGCAGTAAAAGGAGGATGGTAGCAACATCTGCTTTTCGTTTTACATACATATATAGGGACAAGCTATAAAGGGATACTTTTTTGCTAGGTGGTTTTATTAATATATTTGAAGCTCTAAATGTAATATAAACAAAACAAAAGAAATATTTTCTTCTCTGACCATGTACTTATATTAGTTTAGCCAACTCACAGCTAAAATTACTCCAAAGTGCTTTTCTTGGAACACCACTTTCAAAGAGTGAAATACAAACAGTAACATGCTCTGTTTAGTGACTACTTACATGTAGGCACCCTGTTAGTTTCAGCTTGCATGTTCTTGTAAAAAAAACATGAGCAATTTCTAATATTTTGAAGCCTGTGATTTGGCAGGTCCCTGGATGAGGTGGAATGTTTGACATAATGAAAGGTAAAGCTGTTTTTCAATTGAGAGAGAAACTTGGTTCTGCAAAGTATGGGATATTCTCATGATAGAAGGACTATTTTTAGCCAGAGCCCCTTTAGCAATTCTGTTGAACTGAACAGTGAAATGGTCCCTGCTAGGTTTTGCAGCATAATTAGCTGGCTTTCAGAGAAAAAAAAAAAAAAGCTGGAAGTTTGGCAAGGATAATCTCTATTTATATTTACATCTAAAGAGAGGCAAGACTCACTGTTGTTGTGTTCACATTGTACTCACTGCTAACTCTTTGTGTAATTTGAGTGCTTGTTGTCTTTGTACAATTTTAAGGTTGTGTCTAACTTTCAAAATAAATTTTTTTTTAACAAATCTTCTCACTGTAATAATGCTATTAGAGTTTGATCTCTTTTGAGCTAGTGAAGAGGCTTTAGTTTTGGTTTGATGGTAGAGATGTTTTGCAGGTGGTAAGTGGCCACAGAAATGGTTTTATTTACACAAGTGGTGAATGAAGTTACAATTAGATACTAGAGCAAGGCTGGAAATACCTGGGTCCTGCAGTGCCACAAGACTTTCTGTTAGAACAGTAAGACCAGAGTAAGTGATTTAAGTTTTTATATTAAAATATTATTGGAAGAGAAATACTTTACTTTGTAAAGTTTTCACTTGGTAATGGAAAAATGGTTCTTTTTTAAAAAAATAAAGGAATTCCTTTTTCATAGAATTTATGCATGATCTCTTGTTTTGCCAAGGAAACAGATAAAGAACATGTGGTAGTTCACATATAATGGTAACGTAAGGTAGTAGAAATGGATAGCGACAGGAAAAATTAAAGAATCTGCACACTGCTGTTGTAGCTTAAGGTAATATCAAACCATAAAATGAAAGAGTTTGTGACACATCTCTCTCATCTCGCTGAAGTCTGTTTCAGGACTGGTTACACAGAATCTATTTCCTGTCAAGTATGAGGCTTTCTTCATTGTGACAAATTCCTTAATTATGCCTCATGTTTCAAGTGAACACCAAGTGAAATAATTGCTACACATTTGGACATTGCAGTAAGTTATTTGTATAGGTGTAGGGTCTTGCAGCTGCGTAATACTTCAGGTCATTTCAGGAAAGGCTTCTGCAATGTGGAAGAATCAGGCTTTCAAAAGGATCTGCAAAAAGGTCACAGCTTGATCTCTGTCCCCCTTAGGGGCTTCATGAAAATTGAGCAAATAACATCAGCCCATCAAAACTATCACCTGTAGGTTTGATTGCTTAAATGGTCCTTTTCCTGAATTCTTGTCTGGCTTTACTTCTCAGGACGGATCGGTGATAACCTCTTGACTCATTAATTTATTAATCACTACTTTCTCATTTTCAGGTCACAGCACATTAAGATCAAGTTGCTTTTTGTTGCCCTTATATCAAATGGAAAAACAGAATAGAAATAAACACACCCTTCTCTAAAGTTTTCTTGTGTGGACAATTCCTCTTTGAAACGGCCTATGTATACTTGCAAAATAAGTGTATTGGTAAGGATTTGTGTGGAAGCTAATACAAAACTGGGTGAAGTATGTATTTAAAAGTCCAGTAATTGGGCCATGCTAAGTTCTTGCAATGACATTTTACTTTCCTAACTAAATCGCACTGTTTAACCCCTCTCCAAGATACAGTAGGGATGAAGTGTATGTAACTGTTTCTAGGTCACATTTATACTGATAATTAGTTTGACATTTGTTATTTACATAGGCTGGACAGCAGAGGGTGGAGCAGAGACAATCCATGGCAGTTCTTCTTAACTCAGGTAAGGGTATCTCTCTTTTTTTGCCCATCCCACCATTTTTCCCTTTCTACAAGGGGTTTGGAATTTGTGGATCTTCTGAGAGTAGAGGCAACCTCTTTCATATTCAAAAGTAGATGGCACATCTCAGAAGTAAAAGCACAAGCAGTCTAAATTTCTTCATGGTTTAGATGTATCTAAGTACTTAACTCTCTTTATGTGTCTTTTCCTGTCTAGTAGTGCCCAGAAAGAGGAAGTAAAAGCAGAGGATTATTTAAGTGCAGTGAAATGACCCGTACTCTCATATCTTACTCTGTCTTTCAGCAGATACTTGTACTTTTTCCTCCTACCTGATCCTTCTGTTCAGCGTGAACTGCTGCGTCCCTCAGAAAATAAGGAAATCTTGAATTTTCTCCTCACCAACAGAGTAGTTTACAGCAATGCAGAGGAGAGAGGGTGTCATTCAGCAGTTCTATTCAAAGCTGGAAGAAAAATAATTAGGAACTTTAGAGGTTTTTATATGTTGGTTTGCCTCAAGTGTTTTCTTAATCTGTCCTTCAATGTACAGAATAGCTCCCAAATTCAGTATTAGATTTCAGTGCAGTTAATGAGACCTTCTTAACCTTAATTCTTCTGTAATTAGCTTTAAATTGCTTCCACCCTCCCCTGATTTCTGAAGCATGTTATTACCTTAAAAGGAATCCAATAACTACAATACCCATGCTTACACTTCATGAAGTGTTTTATATACAAGCAAAGCACTAAGTAGATTCTTAACCAACTCTATATTAAATGAACTGACACCCGCTGAGAGAGCATCCAGGCCCATGCTTAGTCTGCACTTTAGAACCTTGTTCAAGATGTGTTCTTGGATTTAACAAAGCTTAGCTCATCTTGTGAAACTAAAATGGCTCAGAAAAAAGCAGGGAGATGCAGAGAATTTATATTGTGAAAAAAGAAAGGACTTGAATAGAAATGAAAGTAGCTGATCGCTCCTTTAACAAGGGGTTACATTTGTAAGGCATGAGAACAGTCTGCAGAGGCCACCCAGAGCTCATGTGGCAGCACATGCTACTGCAAGCAGTGTGATCACTAGTGACAGGCAAGGAGCTGGATGGGAGACTAAATTAGCATTGTTCCTTTAAGATATTGAAGCTTATTCATGTAGTGTTATGAATGTTATTGTTGTTAGACTTACTGGAGCTCACTATCTAAATGCCATGTCTCTCTACATGGTTAGAGGCCAACACCTAACCACTTTCAAACAGGGAAGATGCAACCCCAGAACACAACCTTGGTCTTGTCAGATGAAAACCAGGTGGTATAGAAGGAATATTGCATGGATTGTTTTGTTTTGTTTTTCCCCCTCTTACCACTTCAGTAAAGAGGCAGCACAGATGACAAAGTGGACTGCATTGAGTAAAGAAAGTTCCTATTAATAGCAATCCTCAGGTCCAAATTTTACTTAATGTTTTGGAGCCTCTTCCTGAAAATAGTATCCAACACACACAGAACTGGGCTAATTGTTGTGTTTTAATTGCATGGAATTCTCCTGGTTCTTTAAATACTCAGTGTCTGTTACGATTAGGCTGAGGTCTGATTTGCATATAGCAAAGGTGGTACTGTGTTACTGCAGATAGTGGAAGTCAGTGCCATCTAGTGACATCTTTTTCTGCCATTTTCAAATGGTATCTCGTCTTGAATTAAATGCATATGTTCCTCCCTCTCCTAGTTACAGTTTTAGATTAGGACTCTCATTCCTTCCTTTGGTAAATTGTTATTTTATAGTTAGAATCATAGAATGTTTTGGGTTGGAAGGCATCTTTAAAGGTCATCTAGTCCAACCTCCCTGCAGTGATCAGGGACATCTTCAACTAGATAAGTTTGCTCAGAGTGCCAGCCAACCTGACCTTGGATGTTTCTAAGGATGGGCCATCAACCAGCAATCTGGGCAACCTGCTCCAGTGTTTCACTGCCCTCATTTTAAAAAATGCCTTCCTTATATCTAGTCCTAAACTACCTTCTTTTAGTTTAAACAGTACCTCTTGTCCCGTCACAACAGGCCCTGCTAAAAAGACCATCTCCATCTTTTTTATACTTATTCTCACTATGCTTTTAAAGGAAAACTGGAATACTTCAGTGTCTCAAATTCAGGGACATTTTCTCAAACAAATAGAATATAAGTTAGATTTAGAGATCTAAAATATCTCATTTATAACCTAATATCATACAAATAGAAAAACTCCCAGGAATGTCTCAAAGAAGTAATAAATTCTTAACAAGGAAACATGAAAAATTCCAATTCTTTACTATCTCCAGGCAGATTCTCAAAAAAAACCCAAAACAACCTAACTCCTAAGCAGAAAGGAGATAAAGTAATGAAATGTCAGCAGACATAGTAGAAGTAACATTTATCAAAGCCTTTTTAAGGAAGTGGCTCCAAAATATAGATGATTGTCCAAGATGTGTACTATTAAAAATTCAAGGTAAACACAAATGGTACAGGGAATATGTGCTCCTTCCTGCCACTCAGACCAACCTTACCTCTCCTGAAAGGCTAACGTACAACAGTACCTATCTTACTGTTCAGAATACTTCTGCAAAGTTACCAACAAGGAATTATCCACCTAGAAAACCAAACTCAACACACCAGAGAGAACAGACAAATCCTGTCTTTTTAAAAAGCTTCAATCAGTAGCAAAGGACTCAGCCCAAATCAGTTCTTCTAATAAGAATACAGATATTAAGTATGAACTACTACCTTTATCTTTACAGGATAACTCAGCATCAACACAAGCAGAAATGACACTGTCAGGAACTGCATCCCTTGATGACCAATTTTACTATGTAAGCTAGCCATAGGTTCCACCACTAGATGTCTTCACTGTACAGAAATGCAATCTGTACTACTATTGTTTTGTCTCAAGTGGAAGCATGCTGTGTGTGCAGTTATGCTCAAGGAGTTTGCTGTCATAAATATCTTCAATTTAGACTGCATTGTAACTTTTGAAAGGGCTGTTTCCGTTTCTCACACACACTGTGATTCTCCTGATAATCACATACTTAGCCAGGCACTTTAAACCATGAAATTTTGGAAAGCTGTTCAATTATTTTCTCCAAAATACGACTTTGAAAAAATCCTGAGGGTTTAGATTTTTGTTAGAGCATAATAGGCATATATTTTGTCTAGAAACCTTGAAAAATTTAAAATAGAATAGTTCAGTTGGAAGGCACCTACAAGGTCTCATGTCTGTTTTCTCAGTTGTTTTACCACCCAATGACCACCTCCCACTCCCACCTCTTCCCCTAGAAAGGGAATCAGGAAAAGGTAAGGAGACTCATGTTTTGCAATGAAAATGGATTTAATAAAATAACATTATATTAATACTAATATTAAGATGTTTAATGTACACAAATTTACACTCAGCCCACGTAGTGGTCGTGAGCTGTGCACTCCCAGCAGTGAACACTAGATGTCAAGCACTGCGAGCGTTACAGCTCCAGCAAAAGGACGACAGTCACAGCACACAGGAGAATGGGTCTCAGGAGCCAGATGATGGGTGAGACCCTCCAGGAATGGCCCTTGAAGCGCCATTGAAGAGAAAGACTGTCCCCAGCAAACTTTGATTTGTAGGGAGCGTGACACTTATGATATGGTATACTTCTGTTGGCCAGCTTGGGTCAGCTGCCCTGGCTTTCATTCTTCCGAGCTTCAGCACCTAACTCAAAACCGGTAAAGACTTTGATCACTATGGAGACCCATGTACCACAGCTGCCCACTAATGAAAACAAAGGGTCTTAACTTTTTTCTCACCAAGTCGAGTGCTGCTGTCTTCTCACAAAGGTAGCTTTCCTGGATAGAAAATTGATTTTATGATTCTGTCCCAGTGAAACCAGAACAAGCGATCATCTAGTCCAGCTGCCTGACCACAAGTTAGAGCATGTTTCTAAGGGCATTCCACCTCTCTAAGAAGCCTTTTCCAGTGTTTCAGCATTGGCAAAGAAATGCTTCCTAATGTCAAGTCTGAACCTTCCCATTTCAACATAGGATTTTGCAACTGCATTAATTTCTCCCCCTGGTTTGTCTGTGGTTGTTGTATTTGTCTTATAAGCAGAAGTGTTAATTGCTATATACAAAGTTCCAATTCAACCTTAGTTTGGTTTAACTTCATGAAGAAACTCTATATTGACAGAATTTTGGGAGGAAGGTTCAGCATTTCAGAAGTATTTAGGGGGGAAAGGTGTCAAGGACATGCTGAAAAAGAACCCACAAAATCCAAACCCAAATTACTTGGCCTTATGCTATAAGGATGCTAAGACCAAGTAGTAGAAGCAATCATCTCTTATAGCCCAGATTACTGTAAATTCATCTAATGCAAATCAAGACTATTTGGACCTGTTTGCCATCTACCATCTTGTGAATAGTGAATTTGTTCAGCTTCTTAATTTGTTATTGTTGAATTACAGTAATACACAAAGACTCAAATTTAAAATACTACTGTACATCCCTTCTCTCTGCTATATTGCTGCTTGTAAAAGCAAAATCTCAACTGCAAGAGCATCTTTTGAAAACAACCAACCAACAACAACAACAACAACGAACAAAAAACCCCCCAAACACACACCACACCAAACCTGCAGCTATGTTTGTTAAACTTTAGGGGGAGCCAGAGAAGAGTGAAAGATTTTGCCTTGAATCATAGAGGAGTTCT
The DNA here is from genome assembly GCA_033124195.1 of Coracias cyanogaster. Classification (NCBI taxonomy): domain Eukaryota; kingdom Metazoa; phylum Chordata; class Aves; order Coraciiformes; family Coraciidae; genus Coracias; species Coracias cyanogaster. The sequence continues at coordinate 12,054 of JAVSBS010024806.1, read as the reverse complement.
GAGATGATGTGAAATGATCAAGCAGTTCACATGTCAACCACACAAAAAAAGGCAACTGCGTAACCCATCAGATTTTTGCAGATATATTGCTTCCCCCACCCCTTTCTGCACTCTCTTGGCAGAAGAGCTAGAAAAGGGAATCAGCTCAGACATACACCTCGTGTAAACCTAACAGGATGCAAGAGGCCATCTGAACTGCACTTTTTAAACCCACGGGAACCTCTTCTCTCTACCATGCCCAGAGAATGAAGGCTCCTCCAGTCATGGTGATAAAAAGGATCTTACTGTACAACCTTCTAGGAATGGTGGCTCAGAGCAACTATCAAGTTTACGGTAAGATGCTGTCTTATAATTTAACCTGCCTGCAGTTATTAAACATTGCGGGGGGGAAACGTAAGCCAAAGCTCTGCTTAGTATATCTTGGATATGATCTGTCTTATTACCATATCAGAGACTTCTGATTCAATTAAAGATGATGGTGATGACCATAATTGAGAAATACTAGGTAACAATCTAGACCAGAGCTCTAGCCCTTGGGGACCAAATATAACCTGCTTTGTAGCCAAAGGCTCTGCCTTCGAGGGGTTTGGTAGCATTCAAGCCTCTGCTTAAAATCCAGGATCCTGAACTGGATCCAGCAAACTGAGCACTGTAATGGACATGCTCAGCTGCTGTTGATACATTTCAGATATATCAACCCATAAATTGATGAAAATAATATTTGTTATAAGGCACTGACAAAATTACACAAGCGAATTGGCATGACATCATATGGTATGGAATATTCCTTAGGTCAGTTGAGGTCAGCTGTCTTGAGTGTGTCCCCTCCCAACTTCTTGTGCACCCCAGCCTATGTGCTGGTGAGGTGGAGCAAGAAGCAGAAAAGGCCTTGACTCTGTGTAAGTGCTGCTCAGCAATAATAAAAACATCCCTGAATTATCAACATGGTTTCCAGCACAAATCCAAAACATAGCCCTGTGTGAGCTATGATGAGAAAAATTAGCTCTCCCCCAGACAAAACCAGCACAATTCCGTACAGCTATATTACTAAAAATATCAGAACTGTGATTATGGGATCATTACAGAGAAAAGTTTAGCAGTTCAGTCTCTACAGAACCACAGTGTTTGATTTTGAATTTTTTTTTTTTACTGTATTTTCACTTTAGCCATAAATTCTCCAAGTTTGTTTGGTTTATATTTTAGTTTGAAGTAAGAGGAAAATTGAAGCCAACTTATTTAAGCTTTTTCTGTTGCAAATCTATACACAGTTTTCCTTACTCTTATTAGCAACACAGTTGACCACTCTGATTTCATATACAAAGTAAAAAACCAGTAAAACTTTTCCTAATTTAGAAAAGGGAAGTAAGCTTGTTTCTGGTAAGTCACAAGCGGAAAGACCTTCTCCCCCGGTCTTTTAGTCCTGTTAGACCCATCTCCTTTGTAACACCAAGGAACAGGTTGCTCCAATCCAGTCCTTCAAAGACTGGTTGTTGCTGTCTGGACAGCATGCACAAAGCAAGCTAAGCGTTTCATCCCAACAAAGCTAAACCCGAGCAAATCTTCTCTCGTTCTGAGAAGCCCCAGTCAGTAACTAAGTACCATCTTCAGATTTCAGTCACCAAAGTATAAAAGTATGTTTTCTGCACTTCGCTTTCATCAAGGAATAGTGCAACTCTCTATTAGCTACTTCAGCAAGCAGGTCAGTTTTACAAATACCACCATTGCCAGAAAACAAAACAAAACAAAAACCACCCAACAGAACAGAAAAAAACCAAGAAACTCAGAAAATCCTTCATTGTACACTAAGTAAATAGAAAAAAGTACATTACCATGTCTTTAAGAAGACACTGGAAAAAAATAAGTGAAAAGAACTAAAATTAAATTTCTATCAGCAAAATGACATTCTTCCAAAAAATCTAAATTGGGATATAAACATGTAAAATAGCTAAAACAGAATTTTACATCATTCCTTGAAAAACCATCTCTGAAGATGGGAAAAGCCTGAAAAAGGCCTATCCATGTATCACTTAATATGTCTTCTAAAGTGTTTCTCTAAATATACCTTACCTAAATTAAAAAGGGGAGCATGATTTTCCATGTGTTCTCACAGCCCATGTCCTTTTTAGTTGTTAAAATGAACTTTATCATTAAGACCTCAGTGTTAAATGTGACACACCAACAAACCAGTGTACTTTCTGATATAGTTTTTATGCTATGACCCTAATCGGAAGCTTCCCAGACATTAGACTCGAGTTAAAACCATTACTAGTGCTTCACTATGTTCACAGACAGACCAAACATAGGATTCAACACTAACTGTAGACATTTATTTTTCATGAACAATTGACATTTTGTACCTCAGCCATCATCTGCCTCAGAGACTGATACATATGACTTGTATTCAATCCCATCACTTGTTCTGTTTTTGACTGGGGTTTTTTGGGGGCGGGGGAGATTTTTTTTGTTTTAAAGGGAGGAGAGAGGGAAAAACCAAGTAAAAATAAATCCTTTTGAAAACAAATGCTTCAGAAATTTCTGTTAATGTCCTAGTTTATTGGAGTTGTTCTGAGTTGTTAGGTGACCAGGTGAGAATGATGCCATTAATAATCTAAAGATTAGAAAGCTTAATTTTTGGCTATTATTTTTCTGCTAATGAATTGAGTTAGATAAATGGAAAGCTATCTCCATTAAGCCTCTTTTGTTTGCTTAATGAGTCATGTCATGCCTATGTTTTCTAGAACATAAGAATGAGGAAAAAATGAATATGTTTTTTTCTAAAAGAAAGCATTGACATAGGTATTTCCCTTTCATAAAAGTTATGGAATTCATGCTTTCACTTGAAATCCTTATCCTGGCAGTATACTATACAGAGGACTTTACTTACCTCTGCAGATGAATTCTTGGTGCAACAGAGCCTGGCTCACCACAGCCTGTTCAGTAACACACAAGTGATCCAAGACAAAATGTGCTTTTAGTCAATCTGAGTCTTACTGAGGAGTGTAAGTTTGAAGCTGATATACAAAGCTTCTGTATGTTACAGATTCTCTTACCCTCTTGAAAACTGCATAGTCAGGTATTCGTCATGACCACCCATACATGTGACCAAAAAAACTCGAGACACGGTATAAGACCTTGTAACTAGTTTCAGGTCTCAGCTCATAATAGTGTTAAAGAGAGGGTAATTAATTTATCTCAGAAAGCGCTTGCACAGATGGAATATAATTGGCAGACAATGTCTCTGCCATTGACTTCTCATAAGCCACAGGAGGCGGCAGATAGATAAAAGTTAAGATACCATCATGGCTTAATCCCAGCCAGCAACTAAGCACCACACAACCACTGGCTCACTCTCCCTGCTCCCCTGTCCTGGGATGGGGAGAACTGGAGAACTTAGGGCGGGGGGGATGGTGGGGGGAGAGGGGTAGGGGTTAATTAAACTTTTGTGTTGAGATAAGAGCAGTTTAATAATTTTAATACAAATAATATAATAATAAGAATTAAAAGGAAGATAAAGGAGAGAGTGAAATAATATCCAAGAAAGACAAGTGATGCACAATGCAATTGCTCACCACCTGCTGACCAATGCTGAGCCAGTCCCCGAGCAGTGATTGGGCCCTCCCAGCCAACTCATCCCTGTTTATATACCAAGCATAATGTCCTATAGTATGGAATATTCCTTTGGCCAGCTTGGGTCAGCTGTCCTGGCTGTGTCCCATCTCACCTTCCTGTGCTCCTTCAGCCTTCTCATCAGCAGAGCATGAGAAACTGAAAAGTCCTTGACTTAATATAAACACTGCTTAGCAACAGCTAAAAAAAATCAGTGCCTTATCAACATTATTGTCATACTAAATCCAAAACACAGCACTGTGCCAGCTGCTAGGAAGAAAATTAACTCTATCTCAGCCAAAATCAGGACAGATGAACTGTCACAGGAAAAGTACACCAAGCTATGCTTGTGCTTATTCAATAATTGAAGTTTATTTCATGTTTGAATTTCTAATGACAATCAATGAACAGAAAATGTTCTCTCTCATTATCAAGTGTGTTGATTATTTTCTCCTCTGTTAAAAAACAAAAAATCAAAAATCCTAATTCTCTAGGATATTATTTTTTAATATAATTATTTCATCCCAAATCTTCACTGACACCTATTCCTGCTAAAGGGCCTTTACAAGAAATCTGTGAAAGATATTTTTTTAAAGTTTGCCTTAAATATTTTATTTTATATAAAAAAGGTCCCAAATCTTTTTAGGTTTAAAAGGATGTCCTCCACTGCTTTTCCTCTACTTGAAGTTCCTTGCCTTGTAAGATGTGATTTGTGAGAGAGGAAAGGTTAATTAGACATTTCAGGACATGTTCATTACAAATTCCCACACTTAGTTACTAGAGAAAAAAAAAGGCTAGGTTATAGAAAAAAGCTTTCTCTAGCCCAGATTTTTAGTTACTAGTTCAAAAGAATTCAAACTAAGAATTTCCCAAAGCCTGAGAAAAATAACAAAAGAGAAATTAACTCTTATTCACTTATCTCTCCTGATGATATTGTTCTAGAAGGTTCCCAAATTTATAACTAACAATATTTACCGGGGACTAGGTTTCTTCCTACCAAAAACTTGAAAACCTAAAATCCAAGTCATTCAGCCATCGGTCCTTAAAAACTCACAGAAACATACAAAAGACAAGCAGTGAAAGGCAAGCAGTAGCTTGTATAGCTCCTGGTCAGGAAATTCAAAAGTTTGCTCCATTTGACTGACAGGAAAAAAAAAATTAAATTCACTGAATAAAATAGTGGTGTTTACCTGGCACCCACAGACTTCTTCCATAGGATCTATCAATGATAACTAAGAAAATCAAACTGATTTTTAGTAAGCTAAATTTCTTCTACCAAGTCCACGGCTACAGCAGATGAAAGAAAGGGGAGGGAGGGGAAAAGGGCACTATGAACTAGAGGAAGTGAAAAACCAAGAGAAACCCAGTAGCCTCAACCTACACTTATTGTAAGGGAAAAGAGGAAGAGGATTTGTACACTCAGGTTAATTGACAGCAGCCTGCAAAACACTTTCACCTGCATCAGCAGCCAGAAATGAAGGTGAAGTGCCAGCAGCTGTGTGTAGAGAGGTGTCCTGCAAGCTTCTGTCTGAAAGCACCTTTGAGGTTCAGTGGGAGAGAAGGGCTCTACTGCTCAGAAATTGTGGTCAGGCAGTAAAACTCTTGGGTTGGGTAGCAAGTGCAGTACAAGTTTTCCAACTTTCTGTACAAGTGCAGTTCCCAAAGCTCAGTGGCATATTCCATAGGCAACCTTTGGGAGAAAGCAAGGGTATTGCAGTCAGGTCTACCTGATGGTGGGGAATTTTGCTCTGGAAACATAACGTAACCATATCTGATTATATTGGAATTATACTAGTAAGTGACTGATCACCACCAGAAGTGAATGATTGCCACCAGAAGATGAAGGAATAGAGCTGTGGCACATGTTAGCATACACACTTCGGAAAAAAGGAGGAACACTATTGAAGCTCACCTGACAGAGATGTACTAGTACATTTCATTCGAGCTCTCAATATATACTATATAAGCAAAAGTAATACAAGTGTTATCAATGCCAGTGGAACATTAAAAAAAATAGCCAAGTAAATATTTTCTTACCAGTGGAATAGCTCTTTATGACCTAGTTGGTAGAAGTGCAGGAAGTTATATAGAGGGAAGTTACTCATTGTGATGTCAATGCAAGCCTATAGCATTTGAACTGCTTATATCTTTCACCTGTAGATCAAGGGCTAAACAAAAACTACTCTAGAAGTATACCCAGACCTCAGTAAGGCTTCTGCTCAGGAAATTTCTACATTCCCACTCAGGATGTGACTGGAGGGTAATTCAACAATTTCTGTGCATCCAACATCACCCCTGTTCCCTCTTTCTGGGAGGTTTTTCTACTGAGTGTTACTCTAGGTTACACTGACCAGTGCAAGACAATAATTTCTTTAGAGAAACATTTAACATTGATAAAACATTTTTCTTTACAACTATCCACACAACTAATGTTCTTCTCAATTCATGAGGATTAGTAACCCTGTCCCAGGCAGATGCTGTTGGAGGTACAAAATTTGCTCAATGCTGATCAGGTGATTCTTCCAAAAGTGTCAGTGGGCAGTGATGTATACTTTGTTGTAAAAGCACCAGATGATTCAAAATTAAGGAAAACATGACATGCCTACATTGGAAACAAGTAAGAATGAAAGAGAAAAAACTGTTCCTGCCCCTCTGTCTGGTTAATAATGATACTAAATGAGAAAGTGTCACTGAAGTCTGTTTTAAAGCTGCCAGAACCGGGCTTTTGGACCTTCTAGAAAAGTTTTGGGGGTTGTTTCTTGGGTTTCTTTGTTTTTTCCAGAAGCGAATTTTGAAAAAGATAAAACTATATGATAATATAATTAGATGAAGGACATGAGAAGATACCTGTTCTGTAGAGACCTGCACTGCCTTCTGGGGATACCTATTATATAAGATTATATCAGAAAGAAAGCTGCTATCAGGGCACAATCCAGGCTTCATAGATACTTCCTGAAGTTTTATCTTCCATGAAAATCATTGCTCAGATAATTGAAACCTGTACTTTCTGATTTGAGCTTTTAGTTTCCATTTTCAGACTATTGAGAACCATGTGCTTCTACTGTGCTATAACCACAGTAGATGCAACCTACTTGTCTCAAACCAAATCACGCTTTCTTTTAATCCATTATGGAAGAGTCTAAGAGAAAGATAAGTGATCCTGCTTCATAACTAAAATATGTCTTTCGGAATGATCCTATTCAGGGGAGCAGAAAAAGGACTAGGTAACTGGGAAGGCCATGCTGCCCTAACACCTAAATGCTACCTGGTGAATAAGGCCAAGCTCTACATGTTAGAGCTGCTACTATTACGATATGTTTGCAACATCATATACATTGCAATAAAAAATCTATATATCTTTAATTATTTTATTCACATTAACTATCATAAGTATAATGTTAAAAGTTATATTAAGTATATTAAAAATATTGTTATTGCTGCTGCATCTAGATGGATGGTCCCTGGGAGAATATATTTTCCTGTGTACCACATATTTATTTATAACCAGGAGCTACTATTAAGTCAATGCTGTGGCAGAAAGTGGATCACGAGCACTTCTTGCATATCAGTGGAAACCACATGCCATGCTGCCTAAGACCAGTGTTCTGTCTCTGGCAGCAGCAACAAGAAGAAAGGCTGCTCAGGGAGAGCACATAAGTGTGGCCACTTTCTGTGGTCCATTCCCCTCCTCTGCCCCCAGCAAAGGAACAGTTGTGTTTGGGACATCAGAATGTACATCTTTCCCAAGTCCCTTCAGTATCCATTTAGGAACCTGATGTCCATGGACTTGTGGTACGTGACTACATACACTGACAGGTTAGAAGGTAAATTCAGCTGTATTATCCTCACAGATGTCAGTGTAGGCTCATCCTCAGAGCTGCCAGTGATGCAAACTGTACACTCTTTCACAGAAACCAGCTCCAGGATTACTGTTTTCACAGTTAGGAAGTTTTTCAAACTATATAGTCAACCTTCTTTACTTCACTTAAAAGCCCATTATTTCTCCCTATACCTGATAGAAACATGAAAAAAAAAAAAGATTATTTCATTCTTCTTTTATGACTTTTCATGATTTTATTATTTTACCTCTTACTGCTTTTCTTTAAGTGAAAAAACTCCAGTAATTTCAAACTTTCCCTTATTGCTTTCTTATCAGATTCATGGTATTTGCTGACTTCTTTCCAACTTGGAGAGACTCCAAGCATTGCCCCCCTTCTTTCTTGAAGAGTAGAGCTAAAGACTGGGCAAGACCTACATATACTTACCAGTCCTTAGCAGAATACAAAGGTTATTGCATATCCACTGTATATCTTCTTGAACCGAGTTTTCCTTTTTACAAATAATTTCTCTAATTTATCTGGTAAATCTAATTTACTGCTAGTAATCTATTTATAGCTTTCTCTCTCCACTAACTAGTGAACAAGCATTTTCTTAGTTTTACAATCAATATACTTACACTTGATGTGTTTTTCTGAGTGCACTTCATTCTCTGCCATGACTTTTCCAATGTTGGTCAGTTCTTTTATGCCCCTCCTTAATAACCTGACATTCTTTTTGCTTTTGGTAGCGTCCTTCTTGTCTTAGTGAAAAGCTTGCTCATGATTTAGCCAACATAGTCTTCTACTGCACTGCTGTAGTGTAGATGCTTAGTGCTTGTACTGTAATAATTTATTGGATGGACACCAGCTCTGTTTATGTCCTTTTCCTTCACTAAAGCTTTCTTAGCCAAACACAAATATTTTTATTCTGCTGTTCTCCTTCCTTCTATTCTTAGGGATATCGAATGAATTAAGGCATCTAGTTCCCCTTGGTTTTTATCCAGGCTTTTTTCATTAGTAAAAAGACATTGTTTGTACCCAGAGCTATTGTCCTCCCTACTCATTTTCTCATCTCCATCCAAATCATGTGATTTTCCTCCATTTACCTCTTCTGTAAGGACCAGTTTTAAAGTCCTTGTCCAAGTTGCTTCTCTGTGTACTCTTGGCACTCTACTCACCCCACTTCAATCCTCATTTAAAGCCATCCTGACTAAAGGAAGGTTGGTATACAAGGATGTTTTCAGATTTGGACACCTCAAAGCAGAACATCCCAGGATGCCAAGTCCTGTGAGCAGTATGAGTTTCTCTATTGCACATGACAGAGATACGTCAGAGACTACAATTTATTGCAGTAGCAACTTGTCTTCAACATACTTTATCATTTTTTCTACTCCACTCTATCAAATAATAGCCTTACAGTGAGTAGCCTCTTCCTCATTATCAGGAAAGATCAGGCAATTTGATAGAACAAAATGAGAGCAACAAGATTTAAGTTTATAGGCAGATGAGTGCCACCTAATTTTTAAACGCCCACTCCCAAAGTCACCTTAAAGAGAATAAACCAAAAAATCAACAGCATTAAATTCTTAGCTCTGCTGTAATGAGGGCTATAAACATACTTACGCTCAAAACTCAGTATTACTGGGTGCTCTACAATTTATATATGGTGTGGAGTACTCTGAGATTTGTAGAGAAAAAGCCTGTAAATTAGAGGTCATAAATGAAAACTGTTAATCTGGCTATCCCAAGCTCTTGAATATACTATCCAGGTATTCACAAGGACTGCTATATCACAAGCATAAGAAATCCTGGCTGAGGGTGGAGGCAAGGCGTTTGGTGTCACAGTTATGTGCACTGGGCTGTCCAGCAGCCCAGAGGCTTTGTCTCTTGAAACAGCACTAGCTGCTGACAGACAGACCCCTCTGCTCCTTACATTGTTCTTTCCTCCCCTATACAACTTGTCTTCAACATACTTTATCATTTTTTCTACTCCACTCTATCAATCAGAAGATACAGAGATATTTAAGATTTCTTTCTCATGACTCGCGAGCTATCACTCCGTTCAGTGCACAAGCACTGTGCTGTAAGACAGTATAGGGAAGTGCGGAGCACATGGGTATCATATAGTGTTTTAAACTTTGACTTAGCCAGAGACATAAAGCACCACAAGAAATATGAATCATTAACAAAAGGTCAGGACATTCAATACCAAGACCCAGAGTTAAGGTGACATACTATACCTTGAACACTTAGTTTAACAAAACATAATGAAAATAAAAAATAGAGATAAGGTATATTTGCATGAAATATAATCCTTTTTAATATTACAACTATAAAAAGGTCTACAAAAGAAATGCCTTTACTTCTGCAAGTTAAGCAGAATGGTGAATTAAACAATCTGAAGTAAATCTAAAAGTAATAGAAAAGGTCTGTGGGAAGGACAACACAGGAAAACTTGCTCTGTATATTTTATGTATTTTCTTTCTAAACCACTAAATTTCTCATGTGACTGAGACACAGAAAAAGGAAAGAAATCATATCAGGGAGAAAGTGCACTTGAACAATCCTCCTAACAATGGAAGAACCAATGGTCTTGATGTTATCTGCTATCACTGTCCCATATAGAGTTCAGACCTGCTGCAAGTAGACAATGGAAGTCTTGAGTAATGAGAGAGAAAATAAACTGATTATTGTTATGGGGAATATATAACAGACTCTCACTATTTTTGTTGGTTTTCTTCTCTTCTAGGAGTTGATACCACTGACTGTCCAGTTGAAATTCAAGTTCAAAGACACTCCAAATTAAAAATTAATGTCGGGACCTCTTTGATTATAGACTGTCCAGTTCATTACTGCAAGAAAAAGCCAATCATGCAGTGGTGCAAGCTAGAGATGGATAAGTGTGTGAAGCTGAGCGAGGGCAAAGCAGAATGGAACTCCAATGTGTTTTCTCTTGAGGTTTTCTCAGCTCATCTGAATGATAGTGGACTTTATCGCTGTCGAGCAATACAGAACAACTTTTTCAGTGAGAGCCATGGAATAGAGGTTATTGTTGAAGGTAAGGCTCCTATATTACGAAAAAGTCCTTTTAAACAAAAGGATGCCACATACAGACAACTCACGCATGCTGGACAATGGCTTCTCCCAACATGTTTGACGGGTAGCACAGTTGTCCTGGTATTTACCACCTTCTTCATGCTTCTATCCTGCCTCTTAGTAGGATAGAAACAAAAGGAAAGAACAAAATAAAGAAATAACAGGAGAATCTGGAGGAGAAAAACAGAGCTGCCAACACCAAACAGCCATTAGTGGACTATTTGATAATAAAAATACAACAATTGGAACAAAAAAAAATTGTGGGAGGACAGCCTGGTTATTTATCACATAGACAGGGCAGGATGCAAATGGTCATGTGTTAGCAGTCAATGGGGCCGCATAACAGTAAAGAGGACAAAGCAATTCAGGCATCTTGTTGAGAATAACCTCTCTTTCAACATACAGAGAGAAAGTATCATTTTCTACCCTAAGAAGTTCAAGAGCAGGAAAGATTTCAATAGCTTTAAATGATCTTAAGGGCAAGTGATACCTTTACATTAACTTAAGTAGTTGTAATGCCAAGTCTAGATTATGCCGAGCGATGTCTGCCCTACTCAGTGTTGCTTTGCAGCTAGAAAGAGATCTATCTGGCTGTAGCTTCCTACTGACTCCATGCAGCTGGGTTGTAAGGTTATTCCATTTCCAGTTTATTTCCTGGTAAATTAATGAACTTTAAAATGTTGTTTATTGCCACATATAATGCTGCAACAGAGGGAGCAACATCAGAATTTATGGCTGCAATGTGGTAGTAGACACAGTATATACCCAGCTCATGATGCAAGTTTCCTTTGAAATATGTTCTGCACATCTATTTATTTGAATGCCAAAGAGGTCTGAAAGATAGAGTTACTCTGTTGGCGATGGGAGTCTAACACACCATTCTCCCTCCCCGCAAAACACCCTACCCTTTGCTTGTTGGATTTTGTTCCCTCTTCCATCAGCAAATTGAAGAGGAGCCTTGTGAAGACTTCAGTATATGGTGCAGAGAACACAACTGCGGTGCAAAATGTCAGGTTGCTGTTTCATTTCCCTGTCTTGCTTTTCTCTTTCAGAAAAGTCTGAAAACATTATTACAGTTTCACCAGAAAGTAAGTTCTGATTCTTATTTCCTTTTTAAGAGAAAGGAACTAATCTGTACTGCTATGAATTTCTGGTTAGACTGTTTCATGGAGCCAAGACAAATTTAAACTCATTGCTAAACTACAATTATTTTCTTTCCACATGAACAGAATACAGTCTCTCAAGGGTCACAGTTTTCAAGGCTAGGACTGTCCAGTATTCAGCATAAAAGGGACAAAGCCACTCAAATTACCTCCTGGTGGTATACTCTACACTTCTGACATGCTCTTTAATATCCCAGTGATATATGGCTTATACTTACAAAGTGTTAGGAATCATGCTATACCACCACATTAACATAAACAGAAGTACGGTTTTCACTCACAGTGGATTATGGTTCACAATTACAATTGCAAAAATATATTGGAAGTTCAGAGCAGTGCTCTAATTCTTACTCTGTCTTTGCTTCTGCCAG
>JAVSBS010024805.1:0-25090 GCA_033124195.1 Coracias cyanogaster | reverse complement strand
CGGGCAGCCCCGCCCCGCCCCGGCAGCCGGCGCGGGAGGCAGAGGCCCTGCCTGGCCCCGTCAGGTGCGCTCGGCCGCCTGGGGAGCTTGGCTTTCTGGGGAGCTTGGCTTTCTGGGGCCTGGCTGCCTCGCCCGGCGCAGTGCCCGCCCCAGGCGGGGTTCGCCCCTGCTGACCGCACCGACACCGGCGCGCTCGGCCCGAGCCCCTCTCACCAAACCCAACGTTACAGTAGCAAAGCGTGAATGGTAAAACCAACAGAAGTTACAGAAGAACAATCCTGGGTAATTTTCCCAAATTTTGCAATGTCAAAGGATCACGGAATCATAGAACGGTTTGGGTTGGAAGGCACCTTCAAAAGTCCCACCCCCCCAGCAGTCAGCAGGGACATCTCTAACTAAATCAGGTTGCTCAGAGCCCCATCAAGCCTGATCTTGAACGTCCTCAGGGATGGGGCCTCCACCACCTCTCTGGGCAACCTGTTCCAGCATTCCACCACCCTGATAATAAAGAGCTTCTTCCTAATGAGGATGAGGAACTGAGCAGTCGTGCAAGCTCACTTGCATGTGTTTGGCATCTCCTGCATGAACCAGAGCAGCCACAACAGGGCCTGGAGCAGCAGCTGCAGCAGGACAACTGATGAGCCAGTACAGGACAGTGATTGAGGACAAACTCTCAGTCAGTTGTCATGGACTTGACTAGGAACAGGAGAATCACTGCAAGCTGTTAGGCCAGAGAGAGCTGTCTTCATCTAGTCTCCAGTCACCAGAGTTCTTAGCAATGCTCTTGTTTGTGCACAGTTTTCCTAGCTGATAATAAACCCCAGTATTTTAGAACACGGATTTTAAAAGACAGCTTAGGCACTGAATCCTTTCTGTTTCTTTTCCACTTAGAGGTACCAGACAGAGCACATCCTCCTATCATTACAAAGGCAGGATCTATAGGAGACAGAATTCCATGCTCTTTTAGCCAACCAGACTCACATCAGAAACCGAAGCGTGCAACTTCTGGTGAAACTGCCCCAAACAGATTTTAGCAGGGCCTTTTTTCATGAGGAGAACCAAACAGAAGTCCTGTAGTGCACAGTGTTTGATCTGAGCCAGGAGATTTAGAAGAGGTCTCACAATACGAAGTAACCAGCTTCCTAAGTCGGCCACATGGTTGTCCTCCAAAGTATCTTACCTCTTTGTCCTCTTCTGTTCCACACAAGATCTTACCCTTTGTAAGATGCATCGTAATGTGACTGATGATTTCTCTTGCTTAGAATATTAATTTTATTCCTAGAAATCTTTATTCTTTTGCTTTGTGTGGCAAAACTGACTGATATTTTCGAGGTGGAGGATGAAGGGACGGTACTAGGTAATTAAGCACTGTTGAGAGCAAGCTTCCCAGTCACAGTCTGGGATTACAGCTGCACCTTCACCAGTTCAGCACTCGTGAGTCATCCCTGTTCTTTCCCCTCCCTCCTCTTCCCAGACAGAGCTGCATGGCCCAGGGGAGATACATGACAAAGTATGTCCACCATCATGAGAAGGCTCGTCTTCAGTACTAGGCTGGGACCTTGGGGGACCCTCCATGGAAGCATGTGAGTGCGTGTGCGTCCTCAGCAGGCATTGTTAAGAAATGTGATTTTGCCTGCTGCTTTTTTCACCAGCTGTTGGAGACAAAAGAGGTCCCAGTTTCCCCCTAAACTCCAAGTTATCTCCCGCCCCTTCTCCATTCCCTCAGCACAATTACTAACGACTGGTTAATCATGTTCAGTACACGTGCCTACCTTGCTCTTTCTGTCCCTCGTGTGTGGTGGCCGGCAGCAGCTCCTTCCCAGGACACAGGCAGGGCTGGGAACCCTTCTCCAGGCCACCGCTGTTGGGCTGGGCCAGCAACGGCCGCCTCAGAGACAAGAGGAGGGCAGGAGGTGATCCAGAGCTGCAGAGCTCTCCTGCCTCTCACCCTTCCTGCTGGCTGGTCCTCTGCTTCCTCAGGCACAGCTCTGGGCTGTTGCAGGAACTGAGCCCTCCCCTCAGCAGCCCTGACAGGGAAAAAACAGAAGGATTTCTTGGTAAGGCAGTATCATTATACCACTTTTCATTCATTTAAAGTATTCAAAGTGCAATTACTTACACAATTTGAGTCAAAGAAATGAGTGTGTAGGGGGGAAATGTATCAGCTAGTGTGATTCACTAGTAAAGGTGGGTGATACATGTCCCTGCACAGCTCAAGGATGAGGTGGCTTGAACAACTCTTAAATAATTAGATGGGGGCTGGTAATACGCAATCCCGTCCACCTCCATTAGAAAGGCATGAATTCGTCTAGGACAGCTCCATGGCAATCCTGATTTCCCACTCCAGCCTCTGGACTATTTAATCTAAAAGATATGGTTGGCGTAACCACAAAGAGCGTAGGCTGGGCATGAATGAACTGTGTCTGGAAATTAGAAGCAGGCTCTTAATGGTTAGAGCAATCAGACTGAAGCAGAGAATAATAGGAGGAAAAACACCCTTAACTCCTTGAATATGTGGCATAAGTATGCTTCAGTCCACAGTGCTCCACTGCACTTTTATGTTCTCACATCCAGTCAAACTGAGCAATGCAACACCAACGTGCCAAACTCAAAGCACATGATCTGCCTTTCACATAAGCTGTTTACTATACAACAGGATACAGTCATTCTATTTTATAAGATCAATCTTTTTCATACCAGGTATCTGACAAGCTATTGTGTGCCCTCACTATCTTAATCATCCGTAATTTTGAATCATGCTTCAGATGAGTTCTGTTCAGTTTGCAAAGCGTAGGAATTGAGGAAGTCTTTGCTGTTCTCAGGTAAATCATAGCAGGAAGACCAGGGGGAAAAAACAGTCATAAAGAAACAAATCTCCCTCTGTGGTTAGGGTTTAGAATTCAGTTAATGGCAATTAAAGATACAAATAACCTTGCAAATACTGTACAGAGATTTGAAATTATGAAAGCCAGGTCCCAAATGCGGTGCTTGAGGATATGGTGTAGTGGTTAGAGAGATGCTAGGAGAAAGGTTGGACTTGATGACCCTGGAGGTCCTTTCCAACCATAACGATTCTGTGATTCTGTGAGACTCCTTGCCCACATGAGCTGCTGTGATGCAGTTTAGTTACCTATACCACACACATCTTGCAACATTTGAGACACTTGAGTTTCTAAGAGGTCCACATGGGGCTTACAGAATGGACACAGGACCTACGAGACATCTCAAGTGCTGAGGAGCATCACATAGATGGATGTATCAACCACCACAAAAACTCTACATTTAGACAAGTGAATCTTCTCCCTATGAGCCAATCCTAGTTATTTTAAACCGTAAGTTAATTTCTGTCTCAGGCTACAGCTGAGTAATATGGAATAAAGTCTTGGCCTGTCCCTCACCAACAAAGACTTTGTCATGACAACATCCAGAGGAACTAGAAGGAAGTGAATATGCAGAATCCTTGAATCTAAATACAGGAAGGCACCTGCTCCTGTCATAACAGGAGTTCAGAAGACAAGAGATAGATTAAAATATTCCATTATTTGGGAAGAAATATTCTATGCCAAAGTAAAGAACGCAAAATAGATGCAATCTTCTCAGAAATCATGAAGAAGTCTTTTCTTATTGGAAAGCAGGTGTTTGGTTTTTTTATATTAAAAGAACAAAACCTTTTGAAGGGGAAATTTGCTACCGTCATCTGGACATTTGATTCTTTCAGTTCCAGGCAGAGAAGGGTGATAAGAATTCAAGAATCCAACTATTTGACATACAACATGGAAACAGCCTTTCTGCATTAATATATGTTTGGAGTATCATTCCTCTGCAATATAGCAGCTAATCCAAAGCACCAATCTGTGGTTTAACAAATACAGAACATCATGATGTAATATAATCTTTGAGGAAACCAAAACAAAGCAAAGGAAAAACAACTCTTCAGCTTACTCCTGCTTGGTATGTTTTCAAACATCTTCAGAGCTTTAATTCCTTGCTTGTTTGTTTCTTCTCAGGAGATACACTTAAATAGCAGTCCCATGTTTTCTAAGCCAAATTTTGTGGAGAGGCTCCTAATTGGTTCTCTAATGTGATGAAAAGAAAGACAAATTTATTGAAAGGTTTGAAGTGAGAGCTGGATTTATCCTGTGTAACTTTAACCACCAGAAATGTGTGCCTGTGGTCCAAAGCAGTCATCTAGGTTTCCTTAATAGTCAATGAAGTGAGAGAGAGGCATCTCATTCCAGATACTTCGGACACCTCTGCCAGGACAGGATGACTCATAACCTGGAAGTTTCCCTCGCTGTCCAATGATTGTAGAAGGAGATTTGATTATTTGCTCAGAGTAGATGCCCTACTTGGAGATGGATTCAGTTAGGTGAGGTGAATTCCACCTCTTTTCTCCTCAGCCTTTGGGGAGAACATCAGTTTCAGGCATTATGCCATAGTCTTTTGCGGGAAGCCATGTGCTTTTTCTACCTGAAGTTCTCGCTGGAAAAAGGGCCAGTTCTCAAATGAGTAGCATGGGATTGACATAAAGCCAAGTCCTTCTCACCAGGGGTTGTTAACTTAAGTACAATGTCGTGGAAACTTCAGCAACATTGCTTTCAGATCAGAGTGTAGATTTTTCCCATCTGCTTACAAAAGATATGGAGAGCTCTGCTCCAATATCATTTGGCACTACTACCTGTAGGCTCCTTCTACAGTCAGAGACATCTGCTCCTCCTGATGGTGATGTAGTGGGAAGAATACACTAAACATTAGTAAAAATCTTTATGTCAGTTGTCCTCTAGAACAATTTGTCTTGCTGTTAACTTCAAAAAGTCCACAGTAACATTATTTTCACTAGATTAAAATAACTTCTATAGTTTCACATTATTAGCAAAGAAGGAAAAGATGTAGTAGATAGCAAAAGAAAGTGGATAAGGTCAGATTTCAAAGCTGATGATTTTTCACATCATTGTGATTGGTTTTGCTTGCTTTTCTTGCTGAGCAACTGGAAACAGGAAACTTGAATGTGGGACTGAGAACAGTAATCAATCAAACTCACATAATTCATGCCATTTTGATAGGTGGTCACTGGCAAATCATAGAATAATTTTAGTTGGAAGAGACCTTTAAGATCATCGAGTCCGACCATTAACCCCACACTGCCAAGTCCACCACTAAACCATTTCCCTCAGCACCACATCTATCTCATCAGCAAGAGGTTAGATCTTTACCTTGTTTCTTTTTCAATTGGCAATGCATTTTTCCTCTAGAAACCAGAGACAATGTTCTGCAGTGCATGGTCATAACATGCCATAGCCTTCCGAAACCAAGGGTGCACAAGCGTTATGGAGGTGTTTGGGTTTCCTTTTCTTCCTTTCAGCAAAGCATCAAACTTCACAAAGGCTAGAAGCAGACACAGCTTTGCTGTTGTATGCACTGGTGCTCACAAACACTATTTACCTCTTACTTTTGCCTGGAAATGATTTTCCCCTTTGTCAGAGTGATTTCAGCTTCCTAGTATATAAGCCATATTTTACCTGCTGGCATAACTGTGCATAATTCACTTACTGGTTCCCTGTAGCAGTCCGAATTTTCCTGTCCCTGCCTTGAAATGTGGCTTTGTTTGTTGAGCACTGAAATCCTTTAGTCCAAGAAAACTCTCTGGGCTTGTTAAAGGGTGCCCAGGTGAAACCTGATGACCTGAGAGAGACACAGCGATCTAATGCCACCTTTAGGACTTGACACTAAGACCACCTACAGGTGTAAACTGTTACAGCTTCCTCACATCCCAGGAATTTGTTCTCTCACTTGGAATTTTTGGATACTTGAATAATTCTTCTCTTTCACCCTTTCCTGCAAAACCTTAATATATGTATTTTAATCAGGTGAGCTTTTTCAGAGTTCCCTTACTTAAAAACCACTGTTCCTATCTCACAACTTCTTGTAACTGGAGAAAAATAAATAGAGGTGTCTAGATTTATTTTAGTCACTGTGGGGTATCTTGCCTGGTTTCCAGATGCTGCTCCAGAAAGGATTGGGTCACATGTAGGTTAGGTGAATAGCTCTCTAGGCTCAATCACCTGCATTGGCTACAGATGTAATTTATTACCTAAACACAGATGCATTATCCCAGTTGAGGTAACCTAGCACAGCCAAGGAATTTGCACAGCCATGCCTCTAATGTGTGATTCACAGGAGACCCATGCCCTGATGAACATTCAGCTGGTAGCTAGGAGGGTTGACTTAGAACATCTCAGATGGGATGAGGTACAACTGAATCAAGTCCTTCATCAACCTAATAAAGAGTTTAGAAAGTAGAGCTTAGAAAGTATCTCTCCTCACCTGAAGGAGGATGATTTTCCCAGAACAATGATTTTTTGACAGCAACTACTGTCTAATGGTCTAATGCCTTATGAGAAACCCCTGAGTATCGCAGACATCCACAGGAACTGGCAGCTCTGACCCAGGAGGTTCAGGCTATGGATGCCTTTCTCCAGAAAGCATGAGGACAGCAGGTAGAATACCTTGCAGCACTAAAAATGGCATTAGATAACCATGTGTAAGCAACAGAATCTTGCCAAAAATATGGGAACTTAAACCCACATATAGATACAGTTCACATACAAACAGACATCCTAATGGGCCTTAATCTGGAATTTGAATCACATGACAAATACTGGAAAATTTACCCCCACTTTCAGGGGTTTTCTCTGTTGGCAAGCTTCCCTTGAAAATGTGTAGTTTGTTTCCCGTTTGAACTTGTCTGGCTTCAGCTTCTACAAATGGTTTTCATTTTTTCCTTTCTCCATCTAAACTGTAGAACGCCTCGTTAGCCAAGACTCTGTGCCTGTAAAGGTGCATAGGTGTTATAATCAGGTCAGCTGGCAATCTCCTTTCATAGACTGAGTAGATTAGGCTCTAAGTGAATAAAGTACTTTCTGTAGTCCTCACTTCTTTCTTCGTAACTCTTGTAAAATACAAGACCTGTAGGCAAGAGTATTGTTGACATAAATGGCCTCTCCACTGTGTGATCAACAGAACAAACAGACAGCAGAGCAGAAGAATGAAACAATAAAAATGAAAGAACTTCTAGGGGAGAATCAGTTCAAGGACTGGAGCAGAAGTAGTCCAGAAGTCTAAGAAAATAAATTGTGGGTAGGATAAATAGGTACGTCCTAAACTGAAATCCCAAGACAATTGCAGCAATAGAGCCAAAATTCTCCCATGTGCAATGTTTGGAAGGTAAGTCATTTCCATCAATGGCCCAGGAAAAAAAAAAAAAACGAAGATGTAATAGTATAAAAAGTCTGATCTGTTCATCCTTCAGGACAAAACCTTCTGCTTAGGTGGTTACGAGCAAAGAAAAGTTTGTTTCATTGTATTCCACTAATGCTCACAAGACGAATTTGTATCCCCTAATGCTCCTAAGAAGAATATGCATCTGAATTAGGGGAGTCTCAGGTGGTCCATATGCTAGTTCTGAGAGTATTCCTAATTGCTCCTGTTCCAGAACTTGTTAAAATCCCTTAGATGAAGTTTTTAGCACCAGACATCTGTAGGTCAGTCCTAGCTGAGCTCTGGCTATAATAATACCAGAGGCTTTATGCTGAAGATACAGACACACTGTGCTGCAGAAGAATTAAAGATGAGATTCTTTCTTTCTAGAAAGACATAGTGAAAATATGCAGTGAAAGCATCTTTCACCTTCCACCATTCCCTTTCCTCTGCTTCTGCTTTCGATGAGCTGGAGAAGAAGAGATTGTACGCTGAGGGAGTCAAAAAGGCATCTTCTGAGAACCTAGAGTGCAATGGCCAAGACAGACCCAGAAAACAAGATAGACCCAGAAACTACAAAAAATTGTCTAAGGAAGCAGGCTGGGCCAGGAAGGAAAGCACAAGATGGGAATGATTACCCGTGAGTCAGAAGAGACAACTAACAAGCAAATACATCTACTCACAGCAGGAAGGGAAGGTTTTCAGACATTCAGATACTTTTATTTGTAAAAAGAGCTCTAGTTTGAGGGAAGAGGGAGTCAGGAAGACAACAAGAATAGACGAGACCTCCATGACTACATTGTACCACCAGCTCTGAGGAGCTCCACCTTGACCTCATGCCTCACTGTTCTCTTTTAATTGTTCTTAGGGCCTGGGTGACGAGAAGTTTGGTGCTATTTCCAAGCAGAACAGAGGAGCGTTCTATATCATAGAAGCTCTTCCACATTAAGACATTTTTCTTCTTGCAGTCCTAGCAAAGTCCTCCCTATTACTAACGGAAATGGCTGTTAATAAAAATGTCCAAAGCACATGCTACACAATTAATTGAGACAGGTGGAGTGCAACGTTCATCCTGAGAGCTAATCTCGGTATTGCTGACCATCCTTTCTTTTCTTCATTTTATGATCTGCTTTTTCCTTTCACTAAGCTGAGCTGCAGCACTTCAGTAGAAGCCTGGGTGTATGCTGGGCATCAGAGAGGACCCAATCAAAAATGTGTCTGGTTTATCCATTTTTTAACTGAGATAGTCATAAGAACATGTAACTCTTCAGTTTCAAATAAGTTCTTTTGTATAGAAACCTGCCAGGACCACAGAAGTAATCAATCAGCAGTGTTAAAAGAACAGATGGCAACCATAATATACCCAGCAGTCCACATGCAATTGATTCTGTAACATTCTTATTTCATTTTATAAGGCCGCAAAAGCCCTCTATAAAATCAATCTTTATTTTTCCAGGCTGAAGTCAAATAGTGCATAAATAGGTTGAGATCTATCAAGAGACATGGGGAATATGACATTTCTTTCTCTTTATAAAAAGGTTTTAGTTTGTCCCATGAAATGGGTCCCCATCAGAACCTGAGATAGTGTCCTGCCATGACTCTGAGCTGGTTCTCACTGACGGAAGGTTGCTGAACGTGGGAGTCGAGATATATGTTGTGGGAGATATCCAGGCACTGTGCCTGTAGAAACTCCAGATAAATGGTGGCCACTTAGTCCTGATTAGGTCACACTGTCCAAAAGGACAATGAAGAGAACATCTGGGTCTTCTGCAGGTGTAAAGACCATCATCGTGATGGTTCCTGTCATGTCTTTGTTACTTTTATATAAGCATGAATTGGTAGGAAGCTTATTTACCTCTTGCATGGGAAAATATGAGCTACTGAACATGAAAACTCATGATAAATCAAGCTAGAAAGCTAAATTAAAATGAAGTGTATGCTAAAAATCTAGAAAAAGACATCCAGCTTATGTAATGAGAAATTACTTATTCTGAGTCTGACCGAATGTTTGTAGGCTGTTGTACCTGTTCCCATCAGTGACATGCAGGAAATGATTTAGGAAAGAGTATGAAGAAGAAGACACATATGGATTGATAATTCCTCCAGGACACCCCTTCCTTACCCACACAGATGCTAACTCACATGCACTTAGAGCTTCTGTAAATTTGTTGCTGAAGGAGCTACCCTTGGTAGCTTGTCATTGTATCCAAAGAATTGTGATGAGTTTTGCTCACATAAATGTATCCGATAGAATGTTCAACACATAGATATTTTGGGGTGCCAAAGTGTGTTGCAGCAATATATAAGAAGAACATGGACCTGTTGGAATGGGTCCAGAGGAGGCCACAAAAATGATCCAAGGGCTCGAAGCCCTCTGCTGCGAGGCCAGGCTGAGAGAGTTGGAATTGTTCAGCTTGGAGAAGAGAAGACTCCGAGGAGACCTTCTTACAGCCTTTCAGTACCTAAAAAGGGCCTACAGGAAAGTTTGAAAAGGAGTTTTTACATGGGTTTGTAGTGATTGGAGGAGGGGTATTAAGTTCAAACCAGAAGTAGGTGGATTTAGATTGGAAATTAGGTAGAAGTTTTTCAGCCTGAGGGTGGTGACATAGGTTGCTCAGGGAAATTATGGATGTTCCATCACTGGATGTGTTCAAAACCAGGACAGATGGGGCTTGGAGCAACCTCGTCTAGTGGGAGGTGTCCCTGCCCATAGCCGTGGGCTTGGAACTAGGTGATCTTTGAGGTCACTTCCAACCCAAACTGTTCTATGATTCTATGCTTCTATTCCTTTAAAACAGCATTCAACCACCAGACATCGTAATGCCAGCTATGATTCTATAACTCTATAAAGGTTTTCTTCTTGATTAGGTGTCCTGCAGCACTTCTACTGTAAGAATAATGAGTAATTCCACAGCCACCTTTCCTAAAATACTGTGCTGATGTCATCTCTGCAATATGCGTCTCATTCACGACTCTTTTCCAGGCAAAAGATAACAAATCTATTTATTCTCTTATCATGGAAACTCTTCTGTACCTTTTATTATCCTGGTGACCCCATAACATTTTTTCATCCATTTTACATTTCAGAGAGTGGAGGAAGGGATATATTGATGGCCTCAAGACACAGAGAGACTGTCCATCCTTACAGGAGCATAACCAAGTTGTTCTGTTTCATTATCTAGTCTTTTCCTAAATATTCCTAATAGTTTCATTGTCTTTTTGGACGGTCATTGACCTGTGAGCACATTTTGGTTGCAGTTTTCTCCACAGGGGTTCCAAACCAGGTTCCTGAATGATCAAATCTATGAGTGTCTGTCAACCTGGATGGATATTTAAAATAGATGGTTTAAGATTTTGTTCCTTTTAGAAGGGTTTGGGTCTTTATTTTTTAATTATTATTCTTTCAATCACTTTTAGTGTTTCCTATCCAGAAGGGTTTCTTCTATCACTGGAAAAGTCCATTGCCTTATTTCTTACCTCCTTCTCCAAGTTACTTAGTAATATACTAAGAAAGTGCAGCTCAGATTTGATCCTTTTGGCACTTCACTGGTAATTCCTATCTTTTATCCACAAATTATTCCTTTCATTCTGAGTATTTCTTTTTAAGGAGAGTGTTTTTTCCTTTTCATTACTCACTATAAACAAAGTAACTTCAATTCGCTGATGTTTCATAGCAAAAATCTGGATTTGCCTCCTCTATTCAGTTGTTTCATGTGTAATGATGTATCAATACTGATGCTTCCTGTGAGATAGTTTCATGTGCTTGATTTAAAGGAGGATGCTGAAGAGCTACATATTCTGTAAAATTATTATATCTTCTGTAACTGCAGACTTTGAACAGGAAGCACATAGTTTGCAGCAAAAATGTGAGTCTCGTGTAGGAGATGGGATGAAGATAATGAGGAATGCCAGGTGAGGCATTAACAGCATCTTGGTTTTGCTGCTCCAGCAGCTGGTGAGAATCCTGAGTGGGTTGGAAAAGTTGGATAAAGAAAAATTTGGAGTAAACGGCTAGCTGCGTACTAGGAATAATTAAGTATTTGAATTAAAAGAATTAATGAGGCACTATTGCTCACAGTTTGGATGGAGCCAGTGACCTGTCGTTTGTGTTTTACATGCTCTCTGGGTAGCTGATATGTCGTACAAGCTGTAGAGATCTCCAGCTTTCACTGTTTTGGCCTTTCCAAGGTGTTATCAAAAAGCGCATATGAGCTTGGTAGCTGGTTTCCCGAAATGCATGGCAATGTGCCATGCACCTGAGAGGGCAATGGCCATGGACATTTAATGAGAGTCTCAGTTACTAAAAGGCAGTGGAAAATCTCCCTAGAAATCCCAGTAAGTGTTTTATCGGAGAAACAAGAGGCCAGTGACAGGGGAGTTGGGATGGGATTGTAGAAAGAATAATAGGGGGAGAGAAAAACAAAAATAAAAAGAAGGAGGATGGAAGGAATAAAAATTCATCATCTTTCAGTTTGCACTTAATATCCAAGGCATTATCGTAAAGGATATATTAAGAAATCTGGAGTGGAAAGGAGGGAAAAATCAGTATTTTAACCTGCCCTTTTTCTTCATGCATTACAAATGGAGTGCGTGGAAAGACTGACTGAGACAACCTATTTATAGTTTGTACTGATTTATTTTTGAAATTCTTGTAGTATTTATGAGTCCTGTTTACCAAAGCTCAGGACAACTTCGCTGCCAAGACAAACTTTCCAGTTCCTTTCTGAGTTCTGATAGGCTCCTCATCTCAACCTTCCTCTTCGACAACGACTTTCCAAAGGCAGTGAGGGAAGATGAGCAAAAGCTGATTCTCATACTGCTTTTGGTGGACATCTCACTCAGATTCAAAAACTGCACAGCAGCGTGCCAGGGGCTCCAGTGTTTTCACTCAAAATCTTTCTGGCTCTTCATGGGATTACTGAGAGGATTATTGGTGACCAAGTCTTGAAGCTTTGCTGGTTTAATGCGTGATGTCCATCCAAGAAGGCTGCTGACTTAGACACGTGGGCTCTTGGACATGTAGAGCTTCTGGGCATATGCGATCTGTCTCCAGGGAGTATTTTGGCCCCCTATCTCTCTTTAGGTATCTCAGATCCTATTGCTGTTTAGCTGTTTAATTTCTTTCCCCATTTTCCTTCTTCTGGATTTTTTTTTTTAAAGTCATTCCATGCTGCTTCCTTTTTTAAAATCCATCAGTAGAATTGAAACAAAGCAATTCCATCACTCAAGAAGTTATGGACACAGGGCAGGTCTTATATCACAGCCTTCAATTTTGATCCAAGGCAATAATTACTGAAAAATGTTACCAAATGGTCAATTCTTATGAATGAATACACTACACATGTTGACCTGAACTCCAGTTCCTTTCCACTAGTGAGTTTTGCCTTTGATCCATGAGGAATTGTGTAATAGGAAAGGCAAGAAATGGAAAGAAAATAAAGTGAAGATGGATAAGAACAGAATTTAATAAACAACAGCAAGGATAATGGGTGAGTCTCTGTTAGTAGGACACCTGGGGTTGTCCATGCCTAAATTGTTCTTTCTGTTAAGAACTGGAAAGATTGAAGAGCAGTGCAGTCAGAAAGTACAGGAGATACGATTCCTATATGCTCTTGCATCTAAAGATAATGGGTCAAACCTTCCATGGGTGAACATGAGCCAAAGTGGAATAAAATTGGCAGGATCTGATTCAGCTCTAGGGAGTGTCTCTTTTTGTGTTTACCTTTTTTTCCTCAGACATAGTACGCTTTTTCATGGCTTGTTTTCAACAGGGGAGTCACCCACACTCCAAAGAAGTATCTTGCCAGCAGGCCTCAGGTGTGCTCCAGCAAAAGCAGGACCATAAAAGTGGTAGTGAGGGATGTGAAGACAGCTCCAAGCCTTAAATTTATATCTCCCAGGCTGCCACAGTGCATCTGTTTTCTATTTGGGCTTGCACGCGTGTGTTTTTTTAGGTTGACATTTTAGAAAAATTGGAACATTTTGTCATTTCCCTCTGTGCAGATGTACGGCTGGGAACTTGTTCAGCTGGGAACTTGTGCTCAGCTAGAAGGGGAGAATTTTCTCCCATATTAAAGGGTCAGATTAAGGTAGCCTGAACCTGTGCTTGGAGTCCTCGCTCTCAGAGACTGAGAGCAGGCTTGAAACTTAGCTGCTATTGAAGAGAAAGAGGAAAGAAAACTAATTATTCTCACTTTTATAGTTTCACTCAATGGCTTAAAAGGCAAACCTGTTGACTACTAGAGTTTGCAGAGAGCCTTCATGGGGAGCAGCCGGGCCTCTGAGTATTCCGTCTCTCCTCTGGAACTTTAGCTCTCATGTAGAACATCCCAGGTTGACTTAAGCTGATTTTCCTGCTTGTAATACGGGGAGGGTGTCCACAACGGTCTGCAGGTGGCCAAGAAGTGGTGGGAGGAACGTCAGCAGTATTAACTGGTAGTCATAACATGTACACATGGGATTGCTCATTGGGTTGTCCTTTTCTTTCCTGGCTTGGCTTACTAACACACCAAGAGAGGACTTTTCACAGAAGAAATAACAGTACTGAGAAAAAAAAGAAGGTCTGAGTGAAAAAATAACATCTTTCATGTCAACTTTGAGGAGTGGTGACGAAGAAATGAAAGCCGACTTTCAGAAAAGATCAGTGAATTGTTCCCTCTCCTCTCTGTCCGTAACTCCAAGAGAACATCTTAAAACGTTATTTTATCTGAAGCAGGTGGCTATTGATTCCTTGTCTCTTACCTACTCCTCCGGACCTTCAGGTTGCTAATGCCTAAGGGCACAAATGGCCTCTTATTTGCCCTCAGCAGATGGATGTTTTCACCACAGCCAGGACCTTCAGGCTGTGATGAACACAGAAAAGGAAACTATAATAATAAGGTAAGCTTTAATTTTCACTAGGTGAGCATTCAGTTCCTAGGCTCACCTTGTGACATAGGTTTCTGAAGCATCCTTAGCTTCATAAGCACATCTCTCCTCAGATCTATGTAGCTCTCCATATTCCCATATAAAACAAATTGAACTCTACGTAACTTACAGGGAAGAAGGTGTTTTGTATGAGATTGGTCATATAAAGTACACGATTTGTTCGTGCTTATTTCCCACATTGTGCTAATGAGTCAGATTAACATCCTACTTCTGCAGTTCTTGGTTCCCTGCATCACACCTTCTGCACCCCAGCAATGGCTATTCCCACCTTGCAGGTTTCCTGTGCCTTTACAGTTGGGTTGCAAGGCTTTCCATTGATATTTCACATAAGTCTGGGGGCTTTGCATGTGACCAGGTCTGCCGAGATCACATATTCCCCATTCCCGGAAACATTCCAGGTGAGGCTGGATGGGGCTTTGAGCAACCTGCTTTAGTTGCAGATGTCCCTGCTCACTGAAGGGGGGTTGGACTAGGTGACCTTTAAAGGTCCCTTCCAACCCAAACCACTCTATAATTCTATGATTCTGTGATATTTCAGTGGTAGCCTTTCCTGGCCAGTGGGTTCACAGTCTGTGATGGCTGCTATAACATCTCCTTCATGCTAACCATTTCAAACTTGGCAACTAAGTCAATTGGCCTGGAGACTTTCCTGTGCAAGGGAAATGCTCTTAAAAGAAACAATCAGGAGTAACAGTTTGTCTGCTAAATTTTCCAGACATGATGCTCTCAGGTCTGAGAGGGTGGTAACCTCCACCCCTCAAAAAGCAGATTTTCTAGCTCGAGGAAAGCATCTTTCCTAATCAGGCAATGCTGAAGCAGAATGAATTGCTTGTTGACACATATCAATAGCTTCTGCCAAATTATACATGATTTAAGGCAACTAATGCACTATGTGATGATAGCTGAAGGCAAGCGTATCCCAAAAGATATATTGCTTACCACCTGCCTGGACAAGAAGTACAAATATTATTCCAAATGATCTGGGGCAGCTCTGCACTTCTAATATTCTGACACACAAGTCTTGGTTGAGTTGTGAAGATATTGTCTGGAAGACGCTGTTCCCATTTTGTCTAAAAAAAAAAACTTAAGTCCGTATTTCAGAGGTGATCTTTGTGGAAATTAAATGAATAAATAATAAGCTAAGAGCAGTAGCAAGAATAGTACGAACAGCTTAAAAACTCTTGGATTTTGTATGTTATGTTGAAGCAAAATAGCCTAAAGAAAGAAATATCTCTTCTTTCTTTGAATTATATCAAAATTTTAATTAAAGCTACAATAAATATTTGAAATTTACATTTACTATCTAGCAAAGCCTAGTAAAACTTAATGATGATAGAAAGTGCTTTCAGAGTGGTGACTTAAGTCAGTAAGTATCTGACAAAGAAAATAGATGCTGGGTTTTCTTATATATGAAAATAAATGGATTTGAGGAAAGATCAGCATTTTTTACTAGAAAAGCAACAGTT
This sequence comes from Coracias cyanogaster, assembly GCA_033124195.1. Lineage (NCBI taxonomy): Eukaryota > Metazoa > Chordata > Aves > Coraciiformes > Coraciidae > Coracias > Coracias cyanogaster. Next base: position 9,440 of record JAVSBS010024805.1, on the reverse strand, counting down.
TGTCTTTGAAAATGTTTCAGATCTGTCCTCCCTAAATCCTGAGGTACTCCCAGCAAAAGAAATGGTTGAAATGCTATCAATGTCCTCTCTTCAGAAAAAGAAGCTGCTGGGTTCAAACTGGATTGACTTGAGCAAGAGCCAGGCGACAAGTGACACATCTTTTATTTTATTATGAATGTCATGAAACTGCAAAGGAAAATATTTTGGGGGATACAAATACATTTTATTCTAGCAAGATAAAAAGTTAGAACAAGAAAATCCAAATTAAACCCCAGCAGCTCTTTTATTCTTATTTGTTCTCTCTTAAAATTAATGCTTTTATCTGTACCATTATTTGTACAATCGGATAGATGAAAATTTGAAAATTATACAATATCTTTGAACTAATGGAAACTTTCGCCCATATGTCATGTCATGGAAACAGTTCAAACAGTTCCAAAAATATCCAGTTGGTTTGGAGAGGGTTAGAATTGCCCTGAGGAGACGGCAGCCTGTCCTTCTAATGGAGAGGACATCTACTGAAATTAAATCAACTGTGACAGACGTGTGTTGAAAATATTCTGTAAAACCTCCAGGTTGTTGGTTCAGAGCTTCTTGAGCAAATGATAATTTGGCAGTGCAGCTGGAATTAGTGAAATATTTTGGCTTGCCTAGGATGAATAGTTTTCACCCACCCTAACTAAATTAGACAAAACAAGGAAGAGGAGGAGCAGAAAACCATTTTAGAGCAATATTCTATTGTGAGAAATTAGTGTGGAGATTAAATGACTTGTTTAGGGTCAGATACGAAATGTATGGCTGAGGCCTTTGGGAGGTCTAGATCAAAGTTTGAACTGATGTCTTATCCTTCATTTAAGGCCCTTGGGAGGTCTAGATCAAAGCCTGGGCTGATGTCTTATCCTTCCTTTCTTCTTGTGTTTATACATGGACTGAAGGTATTATGCAAAAGAAAGCAACCTTCACCATCAAAGAAAAAAAAATGCCTTTTTTTTCTTTCTGCTTCTTAGCATCAAGCTAATGAAGTGAGAAGATTTTATCCTATTGCCAACGTCTGCTGAACAGGTCACCTCTTTGGGTATTGTATTTTTGCCGAGCGGTCAAGAGCTGAGGCATGTGGGTGTCTTACCTGTTAAGTCTGGTGTCTATTCTGAGCAACCACCAAAAATCTCTTCTTGTCCCTCATGCTCCCATTTCTTTTCACTCCCAGCTGCCTTCCTTGGGCAGGAGAGAAACAATCACAAGGTTGTTTGGAGCAGTGCCAGAAGGTAACCTCTCGCTAAGCATACATATGTATTTATAGATACTTATCTTCTCACATTAACAAAAACCAGAACAAAACAAAACAAAACCAACTTAGTCCCAAAGATTCGCATTATACATCTCTACCCAATAGTTCTCAGGTGTCATTGTGAAAAACCTGGGCCTTCATGACTGCCGGGAAAAGTCATGAGCAGTAGAAATCATAGGAGATACAAATCTTTCCTTCTTGAAGGAAAGGGCAAGATATTTGTCCAGATGATGATTTCAAAGCAGCCAGGAAAAACATTCTTCACAACGTCTCGTAATAAGCACACAGAGAGATGTCCTTGGGATCACCTCACTTGGGTGGGTGAGCTGCAGCTACTGGTCTCTGTGGGTTGGGTAGATGCTGATTCCATAAATCCATTAACAGATCTTTTAATTCCTCCTTAATTCATCTAACATGCAAGCTCTCCTTAAAATAAGGCCATCTGCTGGCAGGAGAACTTTCTCCTGATGGACCCTCCTATCTTCCCTAAATTTCACAGGTTTTGCCAAGATGAACAGAAAGCCGGGGCTGGAAGAAGTGAGGAAGTTGAAAAACCTCTCATTGTTTTTCTCATACAAAACAGCCTGTGGACTCCAGAAACTCTTTAGATGTCTACTTGTAACAGAGAACAGAAAGCGATCTGGTTTCCTATAAAACATTAATTTCGGTTTGTACTAAGCAGGGTAAAAATTATTCATTAAGCATTAAAAAGACAGGGAGAGAGAGACAAGAGGCTTACACAGAACAGGTCCAGTTGAATTTCTAACAGCCAAGACAGGAAACCAGTGGCAATTATTGGGTATTCAGTTCTGGTTGGGTTGCAGATGTAGGTTATGTTGGCATGGTGCTTTTAAAATAGGTGCGAGAAGGCTCCATCCCACCTCCAGATCCTCTGTAGACAGACTGTGTAGGAACTTCAACAGTGTTGAAGGTTTTATTAAGCATCCTCTAGCTTTTTAGCACAGATCCTGTGGACAGACCTAAGTTCATGGCCAACTGGTTTGGAACAAAGGCAGAGGAATTGCATGTTTTGACTGGACAGGCATCCCCTTGGGGGTTCTAAATGTCTCCAAGCACTGTGTTGATGAGCCGTAAAAGCATGCAAAACACTGAAGGGGATAAAAACCAAACCAAACAAGCCAACCATCCCACAAAAAAACCCAAAACCAACAAATCAGGACTCATATTCCATGACTGACCTCGCCAGTGATTCATAGCATGACCTTGGCCAACTCATCTAATCTTGTTATGCTGGCAGAATGAGCTGAGAATGAGTCCTTTCACAAATGTCTTGTCCCAGGAAGAAAAATGAGTTCCTTGTGGCCATCAGGAAAGTCTCTTCCTGTCAAGTGAAAAGGCCACTCCTGGTTTTGAAATTGCAATAGTTCTTGTATCATACTGGGACTGCAGATGATTTACAGAAGGGACCAGATCTGATTCGCTAAAGCAGAGTTACGGCAGGAATGGCCGGAGGGAATAGCTCCTGCTGTAATCAAGGGATTGGGGAGCTTTTCTTACCAAAGAAAACTTACAGGGTTTTGGCTTCTTCAACCTAGCAAAGTAAAAGCAGCAAGGAGAAGTGTTGTGGCTGAACTTCAAGGAACAAGATGAGTTGCCAAAGTCAAAGGAGATGGGAAAGAGAAAGAAGCCATTGATAAGAGAAACAGGATAGAAGATCCAAGCACTTAGGTAAATGGATAACGGATCATTCTAAGTTTGTAGGTGGGATCATAGCAGAGGGCATCTTGGTGGTCAAGGAATTACCTTCAAGCCCTCACCTTCTCTGCAAACTGTGTATAATCCACGGGACAAGGCTCATCTCATGTTTACTCAGTAGCTTTGACATCACTAGTATTCCATTAGCAGAAGTATTACACCAGCCTATAAAGTATGGTTTATAGGCAGAGAGAGGGGGCCATACACCTAGACACTGGTTTAACTCATTCTGATACCGATGAAACCATGAGAATGACTTCAGCACATCACAGAAATGCCAAAATGGTGAATCAAGCCTCTTAAAGATCCAAAGTACACTTGTAGAGAGTAAGGCATAAAATGAGAATTGCCTCTCCCTCAATGGATTTAAACTATAAAGGGGAGAACAGGGTGAGTTGTCCCAGGGGATAGTTTGAACCAAAGCCCCAGATCTCTTTGAATAATGTCAGAGCTGAGGCTGAACTTAGCCCAGTCCTCTAGCAGAGAGGGGTAAAGCCTGCAGCTCCAGGACTTAAACTGAAGCATGTGCACTGGGTTTTGAGAACCTCGCTGCGAGAGATACTAGGTTTGCAGATCCTGAAAGCTGAGATACGGTATGTATTAAAAACTCCCTACCCCAGTATCTCCTCCGCTCCTTTGCAGATGCCCATGGTCTCTGCCTTGTTGAGTCTAGACTATACAATCTCATTATGTTTCTTAATTCCTGATCGCTTGCTAAAATCAAACAGGATAAGATTACGTGCCAGATAAGGCAGAAAATTCCACCAGAGCCCAATGACTTGATCTTATTATATGATGACTTTAATTCCTATCTCTGCTAATTAGAGTAGCGTGCTATGTGGAATCCAATGAAAGCAAATTCCATTCGTGCCTCCCTGTCTCCCAGTTTCCCACCCGTCTTCTATCAAGGATTTTCAATGAAGGAGATGGTTAAGGAAAAAACTAGCTTATTAGAGGGATCCACACTCTTCTTCAAGGCCCTTTTTCCCTTCCTTCCACCCTATCTCTACATGGGATAGAAGTGACTTGAAACTCTTCCAGATGCTCAGCTTCCAAAGGATGACATTGTCTCCTTGGTTTCCCTTGCTGGCAACCTACACTGAAAAACCAGGATTTCCTAAGAATGAAATTTTGCTCTGTGCTGAAATGAAGATGGTTTTAGGGTGGTGTATGGCAGGTGGTGTAAACTATGAGGTATAGTGCAGGGGTGACATCAACAAGCCATTTGCTACTCCTCCTCCTCCAGTGAGCCAAAAAACCATGACACACCATCGAGAGAGAGAAATATGCACACTCTCCTTGATCCTGTATTGCAAGAGCCAATTCTGTCTGTGATTAAGCAGTGATCCGTTCAAGCACTCCTCACACAAATGCCAAGGATGAAACAGGGCCATGTTCAATCCCCAGGGGAAAGGGGTTAGTTTATATTGTGGCTGAAGGTGATAAACAAGCTCCTCTTCACTCCGTTAGCTGTGAATCAGCTTTCACTGTGCAGAAGTAAACACCTGCTTGAAGGGCAGAGGTTAGGAGCCAGCTGTCCTGGCTGCTGCTCAAGCTGGGAGCAAAGCAGGCTGCAAAGGCTCAAGTGTTTGCTTGAGGCCGTTTGCTCCCAGAGGGTTGTGAGAGATCAGAAGAGCACAGAGAGGAGAAAAGTGCTTGGAGACACTTTAAACGCTTAAATTCAAGAACTGTCAGGGCTCAGCGTCTTCAACGCTAAGTAAAAAGATATGGTTTATTTGCCTGTTACAGATTAATAAGAAGGATTTCGTGCTGCGAAAAAAAAAAGGGTTTCTTGAAGGCGTTTAGTTTCTGACACTTATGGGCAATGACAGGACTTGCCAGCGGCTTAGGGAGAAGCCATCTTGTCTATTTGGATCGCAAAAGAGGCTTCCAATGTGAGCAGTTTTTAATGCAGTACTGCATGTCCACCTTCTCAAAATTAGGGCCCTGGTGACCATATCTATGCTGTGAAAAGAGTGAGAAAAGCTCAAATACCCAGTTGGTGTTGGTTTTGTCCATATCCCTCTCCTAGACAAAGTCCAGATATAAGTCAGCTCAGGACATCAAGCCCTGGGGACCATAAGCAAAATGAACAAGACTACATCCTCCAGCCCTCCAGTGCTAACCTAGAAAGCTTTGTGTCCTCAAGCACCCTCTTTTGTCCTTTTGTCACAGCCCAAGGGAAGGGAAACATGTTTGTTCGTATTTTTTCCTGTGATGACACTACTGTTGGACTTCAGCAAAACCTTCATAATCTATCAGTCACTTTGAACAAACAAAGCACCTGCAGAACAAGAAGGATGACTTAACTTCACAAGCAAAATGTGAACCGAAGGAGACCCATAACCAAGCACTATGTAATGTAGACGTGGCCAGTCTGTGCCTCTTGGCCTCATGGCCAAACTTTTGTCCCTGCTCCTATTTAATTACCAGAATAGACACAGCCAGTGGCGCAGTTAGAAATGGAGCCATGGAAAATCATTAATCACTGTGGGACATTCAGGGGGTGGAAGAGTGGGTGGGCAGGTAGACCAAGAGACAGGTAAGTAAACACAGAGTTTTACCATCAAAGCATCATTTTGCAGATGGATAACATTTGTGCTCCTACCTGCTCTAAATTTAGGATGATAAAGAGATGCCAAGGTTGCTTGGCTACCTGGAGGTGGGAACAGGATGGAGATAGCAGGCATTACTTCTCGTTCCCTGGCTGTTCTGTAGAAAATAGAAACTCACGTTAACATCCTGCCGCTCCACAGATTCTTTTTCTTCCACACACAAAAAATCGCAGTCTCTTCCCATCCAGGGATTTAAGGATAAGCATTGCAGTGAGAACCTCTACAAAGCCCTAAAAACAAACAGCTCCTTTAATCTGTTAGAACTCTGAGCAATGAAAAGCAAGATCTCTCACCTGAGTAAACAGTCACCACGATCTTTGCTATAGCCTAGCCTGGCCTTTATGCTAATTTCAAAATTAGAATAACCCTACAACTGATTTTACTGAGGAATACCTGTCATGTGTACATGGAGAGAAGAAAGGAAGGAGAGAATTGCAGCAAATGAGGCTCTCTCTGAGCAGATACCAAAGATAAGAAAAGAACAGACAAAGCATTGGCCTCTGAACAGAAAGTTTCCCGTAGTGTTAGCTTATAACACACTGGGTGCACATCTGTGCCCTCCGAGTCATGGTGGCTGCCAAACTTGCATTTGTTTTCATGCCTTTGCATACTCGAAGGTCAAGTTAGCTTTGGCTTCCTTTCCCCAGTCATCTCCTGGGCACTGTCAAGGAACTTGAGCCCTTTTCCTTCACAACTGATGGAATTTGCCCTCATACAATCCTCTCTGTGCAGACAGGTACAGCTCTGATAAGGGCTTTCCAGGTCTCTCCTTGGGATCTGAGCATCTCCATCTGGCTAAGGTTGGCAGAGTGGGTAGGTATAATTGTCTATGGCTGCTTACGTCTGAACCATGATGTTTTCTAAGCATTGAAGAGGCTGGATCCAGAGCTGGAAGAGAGTCAGCAGAAGGATATCTTCCATTATCAACCAAGATATGAGGGTACGGCTCTTCTAACAGTAGATGGTGATGTGCTTTTATCTGGTTATTGAAAGGATAAGTTTAAAACTGCAAGACTGAGGAGCATTTTAATTTCAGGGATCTCTTTTCACTCTGGAATTTCATTCAAACTCGTGCGTACACTGTAGAAGACTCCAACTGAGTCAGTCACCTCAAACTCCTCCTTATAGTCAGTGGCAAGAAACCGGCACTTCCAAGGCACACGTCTTCTGCCCTTATTTAAGCACCTGCCCAGAGAGCAACGGACCTGCCCTAGACTACAATCACTACATCCCAAGGAACCAGCAAGTGGAGCTGGGGTGACTAACTGCGGTGGAGGCTGCACTACCCCGGATTTATGCGTTACGTCAGGTGAACTCCACCCTCACTCTATCACTAACTCCTGTCTGCGCATACAATGTCTTCAGCACAAGTCCCAGCAGCCCTGTGGAAACACATCTGGCCTTCCCTGTTGACTGCATGACTGATGCACTGACATGATCTGGGCATAAAGTAACATTTGGATGAACTCAGGAATGCACAACATCAGACCAAGGGAGGTGGGTGCTTCCTTTCCATCAGTGCTCAGGGCTGGAAGGATGTAAAGAACTGCTGAGCTCAGAATAGCTCTTCACTACGCTCATTCTACTGACTGACCAACCTTCCATAAATTGGTCCAATCTTTTCTTTCTAACTTAAACCTGCTTCTCATTTTCATGGTGTTCTTGCTTTTCGTAGCATAGAATCATGGAATCACAGAATTGTTTTGATTGGAAAAGACCCTTACAACCATCAAGTCCAATCGTTAACCCACCACCAAACCATGTCCTTCAGCACCACATCTCCACACCTTTGAAACCCCTCCAGGGATGGGGACTCCACCACTACCCTGGACAGCCTATTATTGTCTTTGCCAACCCTTTAGGGGAAGAAGTGGTTCCTCATGTCCAATCTAAACCTCCTCTGGTGTAATTTGAGGCTGTTTCCTCTTGTCCTATCATTTTCTACTTGGCATGAGAGACATACCTCACTACTACATCCTTTCAGGGAGATGTAGAGAGCAAAAAGGTCTCCCCTGAGTCTTCTTTTATCCAGGCTAAACAACTCTCTCATTCCTCTCTGAAACTAGTGCAAGGACTGGCTCAGGACTGATGGCCCTTACCAGTCCAGGGTGAGAGTTTAAGACTGACTTTGTGATGAGAGGAGACACGCTGAACCAAAATGCATTGCTCAGTACCCAAAACTCCATCTCGTGCAGGACATGAGGGACCTCACCACCAACAGTATGTCACATCAGGGGAATGACCCATTCCTGGAGCTGCCACCTGCCAGAGGGATCTTTGACAGGGTCTGGCCGTGCCACTGAAGCTGCGTTTTATTGCCTGAAGAAAGAATGTGGCTGATTTCCCTTTGCTTTCTGAGAACACGCTATCTGGCTCACCTGTGGCTCTTGCGGTTTGGGCCTCAAGGGCTTGGTTGGATTTTATTCCTCCCCCTCATCCCCCCCGATCCCCTGGTCTCCAATGAGAAGTTGTACAAGTTTGAAGAGAGCCCATAAAAACACCTCCTCTCTGCAAACAAACCCTGACATCAAAGGGAGGTGTGAAGGGGAGCCAAGATCTCAGAATCAAAGGTACTGACTCATTTCTGCTGCACCCCCAGCATTGCCAGGAGGGTCACAAGCCACCATGGTCCCTAGAGGTGAGATGTGCAACCACTGTCCCTCTCACCCTCAAGGAACCCTTGGCTCTACCCCATCACAACAGCACCCTTTTCCCATACACCACCTCTTCTCATCTGCTGCTGGGAGAGAAGCAATCAAGGTCCAGGTCTCCTCGACGTTTGTCCTCATTCTGTTCTGCAGCTCAGACACGCACCAACAAATGATGACCAGGGAGGTGCTTCAAAGCCAAAGCTTTTTTAATGACCGAAGTGAGGGACAGCCTCTGACCTCCCCATAGGGGAAACAATAATTGTTGACAGGGCTGGAAAGAATGTTCTCATTGTGATCATAAACAGTCTGGAAGGAGCTCACGGTGCCAGATGTGGCTGAGAAGTGTTTAGGAGGCGAGGCAACATACGAAATTTCCATCACATTTTTATTAATCAGAAAAAGGGTCTGAATGGTGTCTTTTTCTTTTTCCCCCCCTCTGGTCAATACCAAACTGGAAAACAGACGTCAGCAACATTCCTGTTTTGAGGGTTTTTTTACCTTTCTTCCCTTCCCTCTCCCCCTTCTCCAATTTTAATTGGAATTTGAAGTAAATTGGGCATTGGAATGGGAATGCATTGTTTGAAATAATCTGCCTTGCCCATGTTCTGATGTTTTTCTTCCCATTCCTTCAGGCTGAGCAACTCTGATGGTTTAAAACAGTTTTCACCCTCTTACTTGGTGCATTAGGAGTTCCCCAAGGAAATAAATGCCCAACTGAGCTTTCCCTTTGAGAGACTTTGAGTCTATAGGATCTCTGTTACACACAGAAAAATGTGGGAACTGGAGAGATTTTACTGGTGCTGCACTCCAGGAACCCATCTAGCTTGGAAACTCTTGGACTGGGAGAGCTTTGGAGGCCAAGTGATGTACCACGGTGTTTAAAGTAATGATCCCGCAGACTTGCTATTGTTTGGACCACCATAATGAGAAAACCACTCGTTGTCAGAATAATTTGGTTTTTTCTGTCAGATAATGAGTCCAAACAGTGAAGAAGAGACTCCTGATTAATGTGGTGTCCTCAGGAGACATTGACCATAGCTCTCCAGGACCCTTCAAAACACTTCCACAGGAGCTAGGTACCCAGTCCCTGTCTGGGTTGGAGAAGGACGTGACTGTGCAGCTGAACTTACGTGAGAAATTATTGTTTCTCAGTGTTGTCTAGGCAATCTT
>JAVSBS010024804.1:0-13452 GCA_033124195.1 Coracias cyanogaster | reverse complement strand
GGAGTCTTATAAGGGCAGGGTCAGGTCTCTGTGCCTGAGGGGAAACAGGTCTCTCCCAGTCCCCCACAGTGCTTGTAAACACTTCTCCCTTGGTGTTTACAGCTGGGGTCAGCTTTACTGTCAGCCTGGCAGGAGAGCCTGAGTGTGAGGTCAGTGTTTGTTAAATTAACTACTTCAGTGAATAACCACTTGTTACTCTGAGGGAAATCTCATGCAGATGAGCCCCATGCTGTTCTGGTAGCTCTGTGACATTTTTTTTTTTTTCATCCTGTTGGTAAAGGATGCCTGGAATATACTGATGAGAGAACCATCTCTGTCGTGGCCAAGCTTTGGTGAGGTGAGGTGCAATTAGTCATGTAGATTATATGGCTGAAACTTGCTTTTGTGCTCAGTGACCTAGACAATGTTTGGCCTCAGTTTTCTGAACTGTGAATACGCTTGACCCCATTTTGCACGTACACCTTTTCTCCTTTTGGTGCAAAAAATGCCAATAGCACAGGGCAGGGTAGGGAGAGGCGCATGCAGAACTTGTTCTTGAGCTGTTTTGTTTCCATTGCGTTTTGGGTGGCTTTGGGTCACAAAGTTGTGGAAAGTCATTTCTATTAAGATCAAGCTGTTGAAAGACAGAACCTCAGCATTTAAAATACAAGTTTTCTTGTTGTTCTTTCTTAATTCCAGGTATAGATCAGTAGTAAGTCCTTACCCTTCTGGTTAATATCTGCATTTTGTTGCAAGCATTATTTTGATTTTTGGTGGTGTATTGCTAAACAACCAGCACGGTAAAATGGAGATTGTCTGGGTTTTTGTTGTTTGGTTTGTTGGTGTGTTTTTTGTTTGTTTTTTTTTTTAGTAAATGGGTTTAGAAACAAAGAAAAGTGGCAAGAAGAGTATTCTGATCATATGTGGAGACCTTTTCCCTCCTTCAGTAACACTAGATTTTTTGAAGGGAGTGTCACATCACAGTGCATTGGCTTGCAAACAGGGAAGACGTTCTATAAAAACATACTTTGGCGTTTATAAAAACACTTACTTAAGACAAAGAAAACTCTTTACCAGAGCACTAAAGCCATAGAGAGAGGGATTATGATGCAAGTCTTCAAAGGAAAAACGCCGGGCTACAGGCACCACAGTCGGAAGCACAACAAAGGACTTTCTGAGGCTTAGCAGAGGCATGCAGGAGATGGGTTGGCTTGCCTGCCTGCATGGGGTTGGGAGAAAGGGTATTGGAACAAGATTAAAACCTTGTTCTTTGTAGGATATCTGCACAGTTTGCACAGCTGACTGGGAAGGCAGAGCAGGCCCAGGCTATCAGCATTTATCTCTTTCCCCAAGTGTTGCTGGTGTGAGGAGAGTGGGAGGGCTGCTGCTGAGCTGTGTGGCCAAGAGGTGCGTGCCTGGCTTTGCAGCTCTCCACAGGAGGATGCATGTATGAGTTTAAATATCTTCTCATGAATTCCTTGCAGTTTCATGAACTCTTCTGCCTTCATTTAAAATCTCTGGAATATGTAATACAACTTAGGTAGTCATTTCAGTAAAATGTAAAATAGAAGGCAGCATGGGGAATTCTTGCATCGCTCCATTGTGGCAAAGACAATTAAATGAACAAAGTACAGAGGCTAGTCTGCAGATGGATTTTTAGGCCCTAAACCTAATGCAATTTTCAGCTTGAATGCAATTTTAAACTCGATGTCAATAGGAGAGCTCACCTGAAACTGCACGTGGGTCCTGCTCTGCAGGGCTTTTTGGAGAAAAGGGGGTTTATTGTCCTTGAAAATTGGGTTATGTGCAAAAATGCTGGCACAGGGTTATGTCAAGATGATGCTTCTGCATTTAGACTTTAAGTTGTTTTGTCCCCGTAATAGGTATGTTACGCAGGTATAAACGCGTAATCCTACAATCGTACTGGTACTTCAGTACTAAAATACTTTGGCTGCTCCGTGTGAGCATTAAAATTCATGTCAGTAAAATGTTGTTTGAGCTTATGACTAAAAAACTATTTTAATTGGTGTACTACTAGCATTCTTGAAGAAAAAATCTCTGAGCTACTGTAGTGTGAGACTTAACCCATGGGCATAATCACCCATTGTCACTGAAAATTTCTTGGAACTTTTCGCAGTAGGAAGTTTCTTAACTCTGAAGTTTGGACTAAGTCCACTTGGGATAATTACCTTGTGGCAACACAAAGTATTATGCCACAGGGCTTTCTGTTGGTAGCTCTTTCCCTTCTCATGCTAAAATATGGTATGGTAATCATAGTTTCTTCTATATTATTTAAATGTACTTTATCTGCTTCAATAAAGTTAGGGTCCACAATTAGCACATGCTCATCTTACCGTGTTGCTACAGTATTGCAGATTGCTGGATGAAGCGGCAGTGTGTGCTGGGTTGAGAAATGGGCTGTTTGAGAGTGGGAGCTGTGGAGCATATCCTGTGGTTTTTGTTGTGGTGTCACAACTCCCTTTGCCTCTTTTTCTCAAATTAGTCATGATCAGTGCCCTGAAATTCAGTCATGTGTGGATGCGCCTAAGAGGGAGAGGAATGTTCTTTGTTTTCCACCACTTCCCCATTTTAAGTTTTAGTCTTATAACTTGCTTCACTACATCAGGTTGTACGGTTCATTTATCCGCATCTTGCCTTCACTGAAACATCTGTGACTGCGTTGGGTTACCTCATTCAGAACAGGAACGTGTGATAATTTCCGCAAATCGATGTTGAGTATGTTAGGCCATTTTTTGAATTTGCAAAATCAAAGGCCATCTTCCACTGTGGTGTGTGATGATTCAGAGAATGACAGGGTGATTTAGTGGCTTCATAGCCGGAACCCAGACTACTACTTCTCTGTTTCTGAAAGTGATCGTCTCATCTTAATTGCTAAATCCAGAATAGCTCCAGACTACCAGCAGTCTTATGAAAGAAAGAAGGCTGAGATGGTATTTGCAGTGATTAAAACAATGTTGGAACCAGTGATAGCTGCTGTTACCAATGACATTGGTCTACTTTTTATCATGAAAAAGTGATAAGTGATGATGAGTGCATTCAGGTGCTCTCATAGGTGAAGAAATACCTCAACTTGTGAGGGCTACCAGGAAGCTGATTTAGTGCATGTGTGGATGAGTTGTTTGAACTTCAGGAGTCAGGCACGCTGCTCCCTGCAAGCTGATGGTGAATTGGATTAGGATCTTATTTGTGTGAAGAAACTAGATTCACAGTAGCATTTTCTCTTGTAAGGTCATTCTGGTGTACATTAAACACAGACATGAAGGACAGACCTCAAATATCCCACAACTTGAGGAACATTGGTTTATAAACTTAAGACTTCAGACAGGCACACCCAGCCCCTCTTCTCCCCCTCAGATAACTGATGGAAAGCTGGAAAAGCAAGACACAAATTTAAGGCGCTGATAGAAGAAATACCCATGAAAATGTATTTGAGAAGTGTTTGTACAAGGTCTCTACTTCAAGCTGTGTGATAGCTTTGGCATTCAGTGTTGTCTGTACTGGCAGAAAAGAATAGCAAGAGAAGCAAAGAAAACAAGGTTTTTCTTTGCCTCAGAGAGGAGAAACAAAACGCAACTGACAGGTTGTATGGATGGATAAATGAAGCCAGGGATTAGGAAAGGGAGAGGTAAGGAGGGGACGTTAATTTAAAATATATGGAAAAGAGGAAAGAGAAATCCAGAAGAAATGCCTGAACATGAAGGCAAGGAAAGAGTTTTAGACGGGGAAAAACAAACCTGGAAAGACATTCAAGAGTTTCTGATGCAATTAGTGTGCTGTAAAATGTGTATCAATAACTTCTGCCACCCCACTGTATCATATTTGAAATTCAAATGACAAAAAATGTTGTCCTACTTTACTTTTCTCTCGTAGTCTCCATGTAAGGAAAATGGCCATGCTGTGTTGTGAACCAGAGAGCAAGCCATTAAGCACTGTGGGTTACACTTTTAACACTCTCTGTCAAGTCTAGGCTATTTGTCACTCCCTGAACAGAAGACTAGAATGCAGAAAGCACAGTAATATCACAGCCTCTCTATACCAAGCCAGGAAACCTATATAGAATATAAAATACAGAATATGCCTCAGATTCTTCTCTCTTGATGTACTGCATGTGAAGACCCTTTTAGCCTAGCCACCCACCATTCTGTCTTTTCCTTTTTTTTCTCTCCTTAAGCATCAAGCTCTTCAAAGTGCCTCCTTTATCTGTCATTCCTCCAGCTGCAAGGGAAAGGCATGGTTTTGGAGGGGGGTGGTCCAACTAGCACAACTTCCACGTAACACATGAAACGCAGAAATTTCTGCTCCAATTCGTGACTGTTTGCCTGGTGCAGACACACCTCCGAAGCAAGTTTCTTTAGTAATCAATGACTTGCAGACAGCCTGCATCTGGTTTGCAAATAGAGAAGTGGTTGCACCTTCTAGTGGTATTAATTATGCTCTCAGAGAAGTCTGTCACCCACAAATAGTAGGAAAAGTGGCTACTGAAGACCAGTAGTGAGGACATGCATGACTAGCACATGCCACCACCTTCAGTAGCACTCATGGTCACTGAATGCCGTGTCCTCATGGAGGTACGGATAACTCATGGAGGGGGCTGGAGGCTTGAGGTGAAATGAGAGCAAATGAAGACAGCTGTACTATGCCAAAATCAAGGGAGCAAGCTTATTTTTCCCCATAAATACAGAAGTGGGCAGAAGAAGCAAAAGGAGAGGCAACTGGCGACAAAAATCCATGTCCTCATAAATCTGCTTCATCAGGGACACTTCTGCTCCCTGATGTAAATATTTTATCCCTCTTCTGTTCACTCTCTTGGTGGTTACCGGTCTGTGTAGCAACTCAGGGAAGTGACTTGTAGGTCAAAACATTGAAACCTGACTCAAGGAGAGTATATCCATCTGGTAAACAGCTTCCATTAGTCACCAGTGTGACAGGAATTCAAACAAAACATTTTCAGGAATGGAAATAACTGGGCTAGATGATGCTGAAGTGGAACTCACTTCAGCAGTGGCTGGGATTTTCCGTCTCTTGAAGAAGATCCCCCTGAGATTTGTTTTAAAGTTGTCATTTGTGGGGTAAGTCTTGTATGACTTGTAGTTCATGGCCTCACAACTTCTCAATAGCTTTTAGGACCTGCTTTATGGAAACTTCCAGGATGTGGTTGTCTATGGGACAGCCTCATAAAGGTAATTCCCATGGCATAGGTAGCCAGAAGCTCAGCATCACAGATCAAGGCAAGAATTTGTTCTGTTATCCTCTTTGCTGCCTGCTTTTCCCTCCTTCTTTGTCTGTGAGCAGAGGCTGAAGGTCAGGGAAGCTCCAGGAGGAGCTGCAGGATGCTGTATGGATTTAGGGTGATCTGAACCTGCTGGAAGTAGCAAGAAATTTGTTGGATATTTGAAATATGGTAGACAGGAAAGAAATGGTTGGAGGGAAACCAGCTTTCTGGTTTAAAGTCTGTAACAGCCATTTAAACAGAAGTGTTTTTCCAGCTCAGGAGTTAGCATGTTTTTTCTAACCTTTTACATGCAAAGAATTCTGGATTGTCAGTAGTTTCTTTCCATTTTTGGCTTTAGAAAAGTGGCAGACTTTCACTTGCGCATTTAATGTAGTGCAGGCTATTCTGATTAAGTCCTTAGCTCACTTAAATTGATACAGCTCCTATGAGTTAGGGGAATGGGACTACTGCACATTTGCTGGCTGAGCTTTATTTCATAGCACAACACCCTCCAAAATCTCCATAATTCCACAATAGGAGGGCACCCAGTACTTCCCAGTGCTGCAAGGGCTGTGTTCTGAATAGACTGAAGAAAATAAGATCCAATATGTTTTGAGAGAAACAGATCCCTTAGTATGGGGTGGGAATTTTTTTTTTTTTTAGCAGAATTGAACATCACCTCTATTTTTCTCACAAAAATTGGAGAGAAATGATTCCCCTGTGCTGGGGTTATAAATAAATTTTCAAGTAAGGTGCCTTTTAGAGGCGTTTTCAATATCTGATGTCAGGGTGATTGCTATCTCTCTTTTTTTTTGTTTGTTTTTTTACTCAGCCCTGGAGGTGTAATACTTAACACTGTCGAAGCAAGAGCTTGGATTCCACCTCAAGTCTGAGCCTGTAGCCTGCCTTTTGTTCTTTGTGTTTTATTTTGTTTAAAATCCCTGTTTGTTTTGCCCTGCACAGGCAATTAGTGTGGCTCTTGTCAAAAGTGTGGGGCATGATGACTTTGTCAGGCTGGCTGCAGCAGGGATCACCAAACTTCCTTCCAGCTCTGTAAGACATGGGTCAGTTTTAAATCCTTGGAGAAAACTTGTCATGATATTTAACAGGTTTCACTTACACCAGCAGAAATGACTCATTTAAACCACTATCAACATGATGATTCAGGCTCTGTTAACAAGGTAAAATAAGCAGGTCATGATCAGGTGTATAGATGTATTTAGACGTATTAAGATGTTTATTTTTAGAGCCTGCCATCAGACAGTATAGTTTTGAGTCTAACAGAGTGAGTCTAGTACAGAGGTATGTTGTCAGCTTTTTATTTCATTGCTTTATTTTGTAAAATCTAGAGGGAAAAAAAAAATCTGCAAAATCCTGGGCTATATCTTTGGCCTCTGTTGTCACTGATATGTTCTCAGACATGACCACCCAAACTAACAAGTCTACCTGGCAAAAAACCAAACCTCCTTAAGTGCAATTTTTAACTCTGAACTTAGAAAAAACTCTCAAGAAACTGGTGCAAAATCATTGCTGCTTTTTTTTTCTCTACAAAAGATAAGGAAAAAAGATTCAGATTCTGACCTTTCCATTAGTATTAATATCCCAGTCTCTGTGGCAGCACTCTGAACTGGAGCCAAAGCTGGCAAACTGCTTCTGCATCAGCAGAGAAATAAACCAGCCCCATACCTCTGAAGCTCCCCTAGATGTGTCAGAAATCCAGTTTCAAGTACTGGTACAATTTGCAACCACACTTAAGACCATCCCAGTCCTTACAGTGCCAAATTACCAATGCCATGTCCCCTCCACAGGCCCACCCTGCCTTACCCACAGATGTTGCAGCAAGATAGGCTGATGTTCTGCTCCCATCCAGCTCCTTCACATACTGTTATGACCTTTTGTAAGCGTGTTATAATCTTTCAGAAGAACAGAATTTGTTAGATCCACCATAAAAAAAAAAGCTGCATCCTTTGATGCCCCTGCAGTAGGAAGCTTCAAAGGGAGGAGGACATAGGAGCCAGCATACTTTTAAGTGACTGCGTGATTTGAATTTTGTTCTTTTCTTCTTCAGTGGAAAATGAGGATACAGCACTTACACACAAGCAGAAATGTGGATGGGATTTAGTTTTCAGCTACTCTTAATATTTTCCTGCAAAGGTACAAGTTTCCCTTAGACTTTCATCAAGAGGCAAACCGTGCTGGTTTTTAACACTGTACTTCAGTAATTTCTATAATAAATAGTTGTTGTGCAATATTTACTGATTTCATCTGCATTCTGTGACTTCTAATTATTATTGATGTTATATCTTCAGCTACGTGCTCACTTATGCTAAGTACATTCCTCTAAATCCTACAGAAGGCATTAGGATTGCTCAGCAGATGCAGATCTGCACTGCAAAGTTGTGCTGGTCCAAGTTTTGTTATCGAGTAGCAGCTAACACGTGTTCTGGGGACATAGTGATATCAGGATGCTAATGTTGAATACATATCACCCTGCAGCTGATTGCTGTAGCACTTGGAGCTGATGTATTCTCTGGATAGAAGAAGTGGAGACCTTCTTTCTGTGTTTTGGTGCAGTACATCATGGGACACTCAAGAAGTGTGTTGTCCAGTACTGGATTAACATGAAAGAATTAAGAATACTAAGGAAAAACAGGCCATGTTTTTGCTTTTTCTACTCAATGTTTTTGCAGCTCAGAACTCTTGCAAAGTATAAATCTCACCACTTCATTCTCTCCTGTCAGCAAGTACCCAGACCCTTGTAAAGACATTTTCTTCCCTCTTTTTATTTTTTCTTTAGTATAGTCAGTCACTTTTCTTTCTTTTGCTTGTAAAATGCTTTGCTTGGAAATTACTTTCTAATAGCTTAGAATTAAAATAATACCTAGTGGCCCTGGATTTATCTAATTTTGGTAATCTCATGTTTGTGAAATGAAAAACATCAGAAATCAGGGAGACTTGCCACTTTCAAATAACAAGAATAAAAATGGGCATCTCTGAAATCAGTCTTTTTCCCGACTGTTCTTTGTGACTTGTACGGTTTTAGTCCTGTTGTGTTCCGAAGAGCTCTGGGCACTCTCAGATGGGTTGACATCACCCTTGGCATTTCCTCCCTCTCCCTTGCTGTGCACTTGAAAGTGCATGTTGTCCAGTCCACATAAAGTATCAGCAGTATGGAGCAGAGTGTGGGTGGTTCCCCCTGGGTATGAAAGGGAAAATTACTGGGCTGGCTCCTGATGTTTTAGTGTGTGACCTTCTCTTGTGGTAGGCTAGCTTCAGAGACCTCCTCTTGGAGGCTGCTGATTGTCCCTGTCAAAGTCTATGGCTCAGAGCCCTCCCTGAGATGTCTTCAGAATTGTTCCTGCTCCTCTAGTCCCCTCACCTGGGCTTGAGAAGTCCTTGCCTGCCTCTAATCCCTTCCCATGCTGAGACCTCCTTGGAACTCTTTCTTTTCTTTGGGTAGGAGGATAAAACGTAGATGCTATTTTTTTCTTGGGGCATTGGAGGGCTTGGTAGTGCTAGGTTTACCTTTGGACTCAATGATCCTAAGGTTCTTTTCCAACCTAAATGATTCTATGATACTATTAACAATTTGCTTTAAAATTACCCTGAGGGTTTAATGCTGTGCAGAGGTGGAGCTGGGGAGGTGGTAGGCAGACAGGGCAGCGGTGCGAGGCTGCTGGTCATGTTGACCTGGAGTAGTGATCCTCACTGTGGGACCATTGTAAATCCACGAGTCAATCTACCAGGGGTAGGTGCAGGCCCATGCTGTGCTGCGTGGGCAGCTTCAACTCAGAGCCACCCACCTGGCCTTGCCTTTATCTAAGCAGCAATGAGTTCTCAAGCCAACATCCTTTCTGTTTGACAGCAGAAATAGTGAAGAGGGTTGTTTTATTGTAAGAAAATTATATAGTAGCTCAAATGGACCAAAAAGGAAGAACCTCTCTCCAAGGATGGCATCTGTGCCATGGGAAATTCCATCCAAGGTCTGTCTGATGCTGAATGAACGTGGGGTTCCCACTGTCTAAAGGGTCACAAGATTTACTTGCTACCTTTATTCCACTTTTTGTTCAATATTAACAAATCAGCTATTTTATTAAGCCATTTATTAAGCTTTCTAGCTAAGACCCAGAAGGAGCCCATGGCCATCTCTCTCCTGCCTCAACCCCAGTGCAGAAGACTGGTGCAGTGGACTCTGAAATCATGACACTGTGAAAGTGTGGGTGTTGTGGGGTTAAAACTGAGGTGCAGCTTGGCCTTCAGCACAAAAACTAGAGCCTATAGCTGAAGTGTGGGGCCAGAGTGTTTCTAAACATCTACCCCTGATGTATGCCTTGACTGTGTCCCACTCCCCGTGCTGTTGTTTCCTTGGGAATGAAACTTGGGCCAATGGATGGGCAAGGAGTCATGGCATGCTCTGGTCACATCCAGTGACTCCAGTTGCTCTGGTGACAAAAAGCAGGACTACACAGTATGGACAAGGAATTGTGGCTGGGGTGGGTTTTTTGTGATAGTTACATGTTAGCTGAGGGCTTGTGGCTTTGTGAGTGTTCACACACAAACCTCTGGCGATAAAACCTGTGTTATGGCAACAAAGCTTCACGGGTTAAGTGAGGGCTGAAATGTTAGGAATGGATATCTTGAGTTCTTTATCAATACAACAATGAATCATTTTAAAAATAACATCCAAGGGAGGGCTGAGCTGGAGGAGCTTGCTATGCTTTTCCACATGTGTTCACAAAGTGCATATGGCAATTCTTGTTCTGTTTCCAGCTATCAATCAGATAAAATTCATTTGAACACTCTTATTCTAATGTGCTCTTATTTCATCTCCTTTTGTAGCCCATATATTTTCATAAATATTTCCTCGTTTGTAAAACATGTGGAGATATTGGTTATTTTTAAATCCCTGCCTGCAACAAGAATGTAAGGCTAGTGTGATGCTTATATTGTTCCACAAAGTCAGTGTGATGTTACATGCAGAGGCGTGGGGTGGCTTTTTTCCCTTCCATTACCGTTTTGCATTCAAACTTTGTAACAAACACAAAATATCCAAACTAACAGGATAAAATACCTTTTTAAGCTATGTTGTCTCATCTTAGTAGGATTTTTCTCACCCAAATAATTATCTACTTAAAGAAATTTTAAAATAAACACCACTCTAAAGGACCAGTAGCTACTACTCAGTGTCAGATTCTAGTACCTAGCCTCTTAGGCACTTTTTGCAAATATATCAAATTTTACTCTGAGGAATATTGCCAACCATTAAGACTCTAAATTTAGAATTCTGTTCTACATGTTTAGAACTTGATGAGAATTGTGCTAAATATTTACTTAGACTTCATTGAGATTGTTTCTGTTCTGATGAGATCAGAATTGTGCTGAAAAGCTAGTACATAATGCCCAGCTTCTTGAGAGGTAACCATGGCAGAGATTTATAAAACTTTTACTCAGTTGCATTTTTTACTTTTCCCATCTGGGGCCCCTCACCACTTGTGCACAAGCACAATAGTTTGTGAGACCACCTGTAGAGATTCAGCCCAGAGAACTATCCAAGACCCGAGGTAACGATACCAAAAAGGCTGAGATTAGGGGTTCAGGTCACTGCATGGTCCACCAAAGAGTTATGAGGGGTGGCAAAACTGAGCAAGGGCCTCGACATGGGAGTGAGCAGCAAGAATGCAGGCTGGGGGTCCAGACTTCTTCAGAGCCCATGTTGCTGCTGGGGAAGGCAAACTGTATCCTGACAGTTCAGTGTGGATGCTGTTGTATGTTTTTATGGTGTTGAATATTGTCCTCACCTAATTCTCAGGAAAATCTGTTATGGAAATTGTTCTCCTTGCTTTACAAAGGGAATAAAGGTCCATATTTTGTCATTGTCATTGTGAGGTTTAGAGGTTGCAAACTATGTTGGCTCATATAAGGAAAATTTCACACACTAGTCTCCTGTTGCCGTTGATCAGAGCAATTTTAGAGGTATGAGAGAAAATTCAGTATCTACATATCATTTTGGATCTATGGTAACTTAGGTTGGCTCACATGTTGAACTCAAGAAGATCAGCTGTTCTAGCACACTGGGAGTGCTTTTTCATGGTACTACTATGGAATATAATACAGAAAGAAAGCTATGATACTAGAAAGTAGTACAATGAGACTATAAAGGCTTTAGCAATAAGAACCAGTGTGTTGTTTGGAATGGCACTGAGAATTGAATAGAATCATTTGGGTTGGAAAAAACCTCTAGGATCATCTAGTCCAACCTTTGTCTAACATCTCCCTGATCCCTAGACCATGTCCTGAAGCGCCACATCTACTCGTTGTTTGAACAACTCCAGGGATGGTGACACCACCACTTCCCTGGGTGGCCTGTTCCAGTGCCCAACCACACTTTCAGCAAAGAACAACTTCCTGATATCCAACCTAAACCTCCTCTGGTGCAACTTGAGGCCATTACCTCTTGTTCTGTCATTAGTTACTTGGGAGAAGAGACCAAGACCAGCCTCACTACAACCTCCTTTCAGGTAGTTGTAGAGAGTAACGAGGTCTCCTCTCAGCCTCCTCTTCTCCAAGCTAAACAACTTCAGCACCCCTCAGGCGCTCCTCATAAGACATATTCTCTAGATCCCTCACCAGGTTTGTTGCCCTTGTCTGCACCCACTCCAGCACCTCAATGTCCTTCTTATACCGTGGTGCCCGAAACGGGACACAGTTTTTCTCTGTGTGGTGCTTCACCTCTTAGTCCCCAGATAACCCAATCTCACAAGTCGGGGCTTTCTGAGAATGAAACTCAGATTTAATTCATTATTGGCAGCTGGAACACGCAGCAGCATTGGACTACCATCCTTTTTCTCAGCTCTCACAGGAGACTACCCAAACAAAATCTCTCCTCTTAGGACACAGAATTTATGAATATCACACACTTGGGATACTGAAACAAGACTAATGAGGTGGTGGTACCATCAGTGTTACTAATTTGTTCATATTTTGTTTCATATATTGAGAATTTCAGCACCAGCTGTCTGCAAGAGATATATCCAGAAATAGTAAAGAAATGACATCCTGGATACGTGTGGGAAGCATGTAAGTCCTCCTTATGAAAGGAGAACCTTAGGAAGATAATATGGGGACAAAGATCAGGTGGTGTTATCTTGAAGGAGATTGACCTTTTCCCTCTGTTCCAATTAAAATCTTGTTGTGGTGACCCTGCTGTAAGTTGTGTCAGAATATGTTGTATTTTGTTTAGAAGGGCAAAGCTGAGGCAATACAGCCACTGTCTCAAGCACCAGGTCTGCAGTTTTGCTCAGGCCCTGTTCAAAGGGTTGCTCCCAGGGATGCAGAAAAGCTGATGTGGGAGCATTGTCTTCTAAGTGGCCCAATTGCCTTTGGAGGAAAAGTGAAGAAAGCTTTGAAATGTGATTATTTTTATTATTGTCTGTAATTTACACAACTCTGTATCAAGACATGTATCACAAAGGCTGACATATCTTTGCAAGATACTTGACTGAAATGACATTAATCTGCTTAACTGCTGCCATTTTAACAGGAGTTGAGGGGTAATTAGTTTTTTTCACTTAAGTTTAACTTTTTTTTCAGTATAGGAATTATAAGAACAATATCATTGCCTATTTGTTTTATGATAGAATCATTGAATGTTCAGTGGCTGAGTTATGAGGCTGGAGGACAAGTAGTTTATCATGAGTGAATTGGACTACTGCTTTGCAGAACACAGGGGCAATGATGTTATCACTTAATTATAGACTTCTAAGGCAATTTTCTCAGCCTTTCTTGGGTAGCCTTCTGAGGCATGGGGCCAAATGTGACCTTGAGATCCGTCGCTTGAGAGCGCCACTGACTCCTGTAATGCACCTCCAGCCCTCAGAGCTTTGTATTGCTTTCAAGAAACACAGCTGGTCCATAGCAAGGAACAGTCACTTATTTTTTATTGCTTGGAGCAATAAAAAGTGCTGCATGCTCCCAAACCTGTTATCCAACAGGAGAAGAGTAAAAGCCTGAGTTGGGTTTGAATCTTCCATTTGCCGTAAAAATTCAGAGACATTTGAGATCTGTAATTGCAGTATTTTTAAGGGGAACAATATTGGAAACTTGCTCCACTGACATTCAGAGTTAATGATGGAAAAAAACATGCCCTAAAAAAGAACATCAAGTTTTTCTAGACTATCAGGGCTGTCATTTTTTAATGAAGAATTATAAACACACAAACTCACAGACACACGCACACACGT
>JAVSBS010024800.1:0-10317 GCA_033124195.1 Coracias cyanogaster | reverse complement strand
GGACAGATATCACCATTTTGGAGGAAAAAAAACCCTATAAGAAGCGAATTTACAAGCTCAAAATTTGGCAGCAAAAGATGATGTGTCATCTACAGGATCAGTACATAAATACCTTTCTGGCATGCCAGCTTTGATGTTAATATTCACATAATACTTTCCCATGTTACTAACAATGCATTTATAGAAGCTTTATCTGACATTAACATTTTAACAAAATGAGATTACCTTACTGTTAAATCTGGTTGGATATTGTGAAAGGTAAACATGCTAGGCTATTTCCAACATGTATTTTCAAAGTAGTTTACTTAAAGAATGCTGCACTAATTACAGGTCACTTTGTCGAATGACAGCATGTTCCATTTATTTAGTTATTCTTTAATCTCTTTGTACAAATAATCAGTAGGTTAGAATCAGACTTCAGACATAGTTATTCTTACAGTACCATGCTGTATTCCTTTTGATGAAAATGTATTAGAGCAAATTTCAGTAATGACTGCTATGAAATCAAGGATACTTTATGACTGCCATTAGTTCAAGGTGCTTTACTTATTTTGAACATTGTTAGTCTTTACGGTCAAATTCTAGGCTCTATTTTTCTACATTTGACTCAAGCTGGTTTCCAGTTTTCAGTAAGAGAGTGAATAGTTTCTCAGAAACTGTTGGAAGATAAAGAAAAGTCATTTGTCCATGCAAAAATTTTTTCTTCAGTTTCTGTATTGAAAGAGGTACTAGAAGAAAGCTTGACATGTACATTTCTCTGAAATGGAGATCTTGGTTTGGGCCAAATCTGAACACAGATAACAAACTTGGAAACTACTGAGAAGCTAATTAACATATGAGAGCAATTTAAACTATGTCTTAAAGAACGGCATTTAAAATAATCCTAAAAATTAAAAACAAAAGGCATAAATAGACACCTGAATAGAATCTATCAAAATCTCCAAAATACCAGAATAAGTTTTATAGGTCTTTTGGACAACTACTTCAAGAAAAACATTTTGAAAATACAATTTTACATTAAAAAAACAAAGTCTTAGGAAAAAATAGCATCTCTGTATTACAACCTACTTCTCTGTAAACTTAGAAAAGCAGTTGTCAAAGTCACTAAATCATTTAAAGCAGACACATCCTTGTGAAATTCCATCAGAAAAAAAAGAAAAAAGGCAAACATCCTTGTCAGAGGTCACCTTCCTTCTCCTTCTACTGGCAAAGAGATCCTATTTCAATAAAACATTTGGTGCCTGTGACAACGAAGCCACAACACTGTGCTTAACCTAAGTCTGATGCTATGGCAGTGAATATATTACTACAAATTTAGCAATACTGATTTTGTCTAATACAACACAAGGGAAGAGAGCAATCAAAGTAAGTCATTCAGGAGAAAACAAAACAAAACAAAACAAAACCCCTCACCTCTTGAAACAACACAGGATGTAGGGGTTGACACTGGGATAGAGAGCTCGATTTCTAGTCCCGTCGTTAGGGCTCTAAGAAGTACTTGACAGTTGCAATACAGTTATTCAGCTGACTCACCCAGCAGTGCAAGTCTTGACACTTGAGCATCAAAAGCACAGAACAATCCCTGTGTGAAGGTACAACTCAACACACCCTTCTAATGCCCAAGAGGAGCATGGCAGCGCCTTGTACCACGAGTTGTATTTTTTTAACGTAACAAACTCAGTTCCAGAAATTCCCCATCCTATCATTCAGCAACAAAAAGACAAAGCTCTTTTTGAGATCATGTTATTCACAAAAAAATGTTAAGATAGAGCCTCGATACATATAACAATACAGCCTTAATATATATCTCAGCAGCCCAACTGTATAGTAAACTCCTATCACTGTATGAAGCAAAAGATTAAGCTGAATAAGAGGCCAGCTACAAGGTGCCCAGCTTCCAGGGTGTACTGGGAAAAAGTATTAGACCGCGTGAAGATTACAAAAACAAACAACTTGATTCATAGGATGCTAGTTCTGGACAACAGAAAAACACCAAAAAATAGTGGACAGCTTTCAAACTAGTTCTGTGAAGAGAAATCTGGGTACGTCTCCTTCAAGATTAAAGTATCCACTCCCAGACTGAACCTGTCGTATATGCCTCCGTTTTGCCTAAGCTGAAGGGCTTCGCTATGATGTGTCAGAAGGGCAAGTACTCCAAAAATCTAACAGAGAAGGAGAGCTAAAGCTTTTGCAATCATTCCTCCGTAATTTGAATTCTTGTTTACAAAAAACATCACTGGAAAATGTAAAACATTCTCTATTCCTCATACTTAATAACATACACTAGGCTTCTTTTAGTTATGATACAACAGCTTTTCTTAGATTACATTCTCATTACATACAGCGGTGTATCCAAATATTTTAATTTTAAAAATCCATAATTAATCCTGCCAGTATGGCAGAAATACCCACGAAGAAAGCTTATATTCACGTAAAGCACTATTTTAAAACTTTATATTAGGTATTCATACTGATTCTCTTCCTATGATCTGCAGCTAACATGAAAAAAAGTGTTAAGGCATTGGAGTACTCCAGATGAAACACGCTACTACTTTTTCATTAGTAGTTATGTCTCTGCAGTTGCTCAGATCTCCCAGCTGGATGCTTCTGGTGTGACATTTGAACACTACAATCAACATGTGTTTGTATTTTCAAAATAGAATGCATTTTACTGTCTACAAGAGTTCCTTCACCTGACTGAAAGTAGGGATCACTGCAGTGAGTTTGTATAATTTTGGAAGAACAACAAAAACACACTGTGTTTATACGATTCTCTGTGCTTTAATAATTGAAATAAGAAACTACTATTTTGCATCTGAAAGCAGTTCACGTCTCTATGCTGTCTACACTGTACTAAAAGGAGGGCACTATTTCTTACTTGAAACATTCTTTTGCAAATAAAGCCTAGATGTGCTTTTTTCTTAGAAAAACTAGCAGCTTGAGATGCATGAAATTCCATAGACATTTTCACACTCATTTTCTATGCAGTTGCATATGCAACTTCTCTTCTGGTGAGAAACTAAGTATTAAAGATTTTTGATTTTCCATTAAAAAAAAAAGATACTGAGGAGGAAGAAAAAAAGATGAAAGGAGACCACTGAAAAAAGTTAAACAGCAGAAGATAAGCTTGAATAAAGGGAGAGAACCAGGGAAGAATCTGAGAAGTGAAGAGTTTGTTCGTTTCTGCACTACTCTCAAAGTATCATTTCAGGTACTTCAAGGGTGAAAAAAGGAAGTAGCTTTTAAAAACAAACACTAAACAGACTGGGAAAATCAGTCATCTGGCGGGCAGCTAAAGGATAAGTGTGAAAGTCAAACAGGATTCAAGCCTGACAGTACAGAAGAGGGAGACTTCCAGGGTCTTCTTCAACGCTATTATCAGTATTTCACAATACTCCAGATAGAGAGAGAGATAAAGGAATAGAAATTCAATACAAGTCTCCAAAAAGGAACATTAAATAAGAACCAAACAGAACTGTTAAGTGAAGGCTGAAAAGAAACAGAAGAGAAAGATACAGGAAGGCATAAACTGTACTATAGGGCTGAAGGAAAAAAAAAAAACCAACACTGTAAACAAAGTCATAAAACCAGAGGAAACCACAAGGAAGAGAAAGCATAGAACTCTGCAGGATACCAAAAACTAGGGCAGAAAGTTATTTTTAATGTGATTTGCAACATACAGCATTTAAAATAATTAAGCCCAACATCCAAACAAGTATTCCATCATTTTGTTCATGCTCTGTAACGGAAGGTTGCCATGACAACATATGCAATGATAACTTCATTCTAAAAATCCAGGATGTTTTATGTTTCACTATTAGATATAATCGTCTTAAATAGACTTACTATCCCTGAAAACTTTTTTTATAAAGGCAGTTTGTTCTACCTAGGTTTACAGAAAGGAGAGAAGTAATAATTATTAGGTTATTACCCACTATATCTCAAGAAGCAGCTATGCTTGCTGCTTTTTTAAATTTTTTTTTTTTAATTATAAAATCAGATGTCAGACCGTGTAAGAAATTCGAAATTCAACAGCATAATGAAGGGAGAGAAAGAAAAAAAAAAACCCCAAATAAATATGAACCGTTCTGTTGAGACTTGACCAAATCAGAAGCAAGGGCCCCTTCCAAATAGGCAATGCGAGTCAAAACTCCCTGCCACTAAAAGCTTTCCTTGACTGCCATCTAGCCGCCACTAACGGCCCCACAAAATGTAAGAGAACGAGGAGCAGGGCAAAGCATTCTGACCATCTTTCGAAGGAATTCCAGCTAAAGAACGTTTTCTTTTTTTTTTTTTTTTAAATAGGCAGATACTTTTTGTAGGAAGCCTCTGTTGTACTGCTGAGCACACTAGTAGAAAGCC
Source organism: Coracias cyanogaster (assembly GCA_033124195.1). Taxonomy (NCBI): domain Eukaryota; kingdom Metazoa; phylum Chordata; class Aves; order Coraciiformes; family Coraciidae; genus Coracias; species Coracias cyanogaster. Next base: position 5,955 of record JAVSBS010024800.1, on the reverse strand, counting down.
ATCAGCAGTAAGCAGAAATAATACCACAGAAGTAGCAGAGGCTGAGGAAAAGCAGTCCCTTCTACTCATCGTTTCCAGAATGTTTTTAGGAAAAGTCAACCAGTATTAGACGTTCAGCATTACTTTTACAGTTTACCTACACATAACAGGGTATTTGACACTATGAAGTAATACGTAATTACTACGGATACTCTTAACTGGCAAAAATAACTGTGAATGATTCTTGCTCCACTTAGTGGGAGGTTCAGCTTAAAGGAAAATAGAGAGGTTTAAAACAACTCCCAACTGAGGAACGAACCACACCATAATCTCTAAATTCAGAGGAACACTGTGGGCAGCGCTGCTTCCATGAGATCATTTAAGTTGCCTCTATAGTAAGTTTTAACTACCCTAAAAACCAAGCTAGGGTATAGTCTGAATATAGCTTTTTACACAGCATTTATGTGTTCTATTCTTATACAGTCAGCTTAATATACTTGTTTGTAATTAAAAACAATCATCAAATACCTCAAAACTTTTTGACTAATTCTATTTTGACCGATTTCTAAAGGAACTGTAACAACACTGGAAGCATACTGTCACTTGCACTGTTGCAGAAGTCAATTCTCAGTACATGATCCTCATACATTTTCAACAGCATGAACCAAGAAGACAAAAACATCGAAACGCTGTTTGCTCAGAATCACCTCAGATGTGGAAAAATGGTGCTTTGTTAAAATTTCTAGTTGCAAGAAGGATGATAATTAGAGTTACAAGGTGATACCAGATTGCAGCTGATGGCGATACGGCCTGAATGCAGCGTTCAGTGTTCTTGAAGAGAAAGGAAGTTAAAGGACATCCCATACTCAGAACTGTGGGAACAGTAAGACTGAAATTGAGTATATACATTTTGTCCAGAGGGACCAAAGCTGTGTGTGCTACAACAACTGACCTCAACACGTACAAGACCCTACCTCCCCAAATGACTGATTTTCCCAGTCTGTTTAGTGTTTGTTTTTAAAAGCTACTTCCTTTTTTCACCCTTGAAGTACCTGAAATGATACTTTGAGAGTAGTGCAGAAACGAACAAACTGTTCACTTCTCAGATTCTTCCCTAGTTCTCTCCCTTTATTCAAGCCTATCTTCTGCTGTTTAACTTTTTTCAGTGGTCTCCTTTCATCTTTTTTTTTCCTCCTCAGTATCTTTTTTTAATGGAAAATAAAAAATCTTTAATATTTAGTTTCCCTACCCTACCTCCCCAAATTTCTGCTGCTTCACAGAAGAAAATAATTCAGAAAGATTCAACACCAATGTTCCTGTAACTTACTGGGACACTGCTTTAGGTAAAAAGAAAAGTCAACTGTGTGCTGTGCAGGTGGTTTTCATCGTTATCTGTAACACATTCAGAAACTCAGATGGGTTAGATATATTTCTCAATTTGTTTTACAAGTTTTTTAAAAAAATGCTTTTCTTGTTTTTACTGGTAATTTTGAAAAATACTCCAAGACTACCGTTCTTTTTGGGCATATGTTTACTTGTTAGCTATGGCTTGAACATAGGAGTAAGCAAAACAAGGTGTGTGTCTTAAAAATTCAGCAATACAGTTAGCTGAAGTACACTAGAGTAATTCAGAAGTCCTTCTGTTATTGAAAAGTGATGCTACTGGTTAGAAAGAAAAAGAAACAAAATGAGAAACAATAGCCATAAACTCACATTAAAATGTAATACTGGAAATGCAGTTACCAAGTCATAGAACAGTTTGGGTTGGAAGGGACCTCAAAGGTTATCTAGTTCCAAACCTCTGCCATAGCAGGGACATCTCCCACTAGACCAGGTCGCTCAAGACCCCATCCAACCTGGCCTTGAACACCTCCAGGGATGGAGCATCCACAACCCCCCTGGGCAACCTGTTTCACTGTCTCATCACCCTCAGGGTAAAGACTTTCCTTCTAATTTCCAATCCAAATCTCCTCCCTTCCAGTTTCAAGCCACTATCCCTCGTCCTATCACTACAGGCCTTTGTGAAAAGTCCCTCCCCAGCCTCTTTGTAGGCCCCCTTCAGATACTGCAAGGCCTCACCAGATACTGGAAGAAACTCATACAGGAAACATCCCTTCCAAGCTTATGAAATAAAAAGTGCTAATTTCAACCAGTATTTATAATCATATTTCACACAACACATCAGCTGCTGTCCTCTCTCCCTCCACCATACAAATTCAAAGCTGTCATTAATGGCTACCACAAATGACACAAAATTACAAGTGAAGTTGCCTTCCTCGATTTCACCAGCCTAAACAACATGAGATTTACTGTGTCAGTTCTGAATCAAGCAGCTCTCAAAGGCATATATGCTTTGTCATCCCAAATGAAAAAAAGGTGATTTGCCATAAAAGCTTGTTCACAAAATGTCACGCCTCTCAAACAAACATCACAAGATATTTGTGGCCTGTAATACGGCCATGAAAACCTCTTAATAACCTTTGACAGCAGGGACACATCCATCACACAAGAGAGAGGCAAATGCCATCTCATTAAGTAATTCAGTTTCTCACTACCTCCCATGGCTGTAATAGTTAAGTTCTGAAGCTGAAGACTAGAGCAGTGACAGGAGGGTCGATGGTTGATATTTTCCTTCTGAAGGCAGTACTTCTGAAATCACTGTCTCTACTTTCATGACATTTCCTTTCTCTGCCATAAGCAGAAAACTCTCAGCAAACTCTGCTGAAAGCATGGATGAGGAACCCTGCCAGCAGAACACACCGCAACAAGTTTGTACTCCAAGTAATAATACAGGCAGTGTTAACTGGCAGTTGCACAGTTTTCTACCGAATGCTTAGCTGTGGACATGTTAACCAAGGATGCTCTCCCACTCATTTAAAATGTCCACAAATACTATCTGTTCATAACAGTCTACATGTAAAAAAGTGATACTGACTTTTGAGGCTTTGAAATCAGAAATAAGCAGTCTAATGGCTATCCAAATATAAGAAAGTTTTAAGGCATAACAGAAAGGTTTGGTTTTTTTTTTTTTAGAAACTGAGGCTATGAAGAACAAATGCCAGTGATCGATGGACTTGTATTATTGAAGAAAGAAAAGCAATTATATGGACCTAATGAAAACTATCAAGTCAGAACGATACAATTCAAGTGAGTCACTGCCAGATTTTGTCAGATTCCAGAATATGGCATGAAGACATCGACACAAAAGACAGTGGAACTTAGATGTGACCTTATGAGCTCAAACAGAGGTTTCCAGCAGCACCAGCTTCAGATAAGTGGTGCAGAGATGCATGCCAATGAAAAACGCCTTTCAAGGCTTTCAAGACATCTGTATTAGATTCCAATTCCAGAATCATGGTATTTCTTAGCAGGAAGTTTCAACCACTTTATCAAGTTTAGGAAACAGCGTAAGGTAAAGCTCTTTCAACATGGACATGCTAAGCAGAAATGGCAGCTTAGCAAGATAATGTGTTTCCAAGAAATTATTTACTATCACAAGTAAAATTCAGACATGGAGTTCACCATTTTCTAGAATGCATCAGTAAAAGCTGGAATTCTCACAGACTACTTCCTGGGCTACTCAGATGTCTATACCAAGATTGTCCTACAAACCCAAGTGTCAAGGTTTCAGATAAATGAGTGTGAAGGACCATGGAATTCTTCAGTCTGTCCTGCAGGACAGGAATTCTTTGGTGATGAATGCAACAAATGAAAATTCTCTGAGCAGAAGCAGAAAATGCAGAACTCCATGTTGCCATTCCACATTATTGATGCTATGTGCTATACAGCTCTGTTCATAAAAATGGTCTCCAGTACGCTGGGCACAGAGGGAAATGTGGAAGGAGACAATACAAATTGCAAACTATCCAACACCCTCTGGGTTTGCTCTTAGTCACGTCCCAGGAGGTTCACAGATACTTGGTTTTCTAGTGTGTCCACACCCAATTAGACAGATCTGCTACTGAGAATTTCAGTTACTGCCCATACAGCTCTATATGCCTACAGATGATTGCCGAAGTGCCTTCATCATTGGTCTGTTTGAATACTTTCTAGGAAATACGTAGATTAAAAAAAAAAATCACCTCCCCCTACACTGGTACTACATCCTTACAGTCAGTCTCATTACTCTGACATACTAATGAATTTAGTACCGATTCACATACCTGTAGAGATTGCCCAGTTACCTCCTCTGTGGTGCAGTTACGTCACAAGTGGCCAGATATACTTGGAAGCGACAAGAAAGACTAAAATGTCTGGGGTCTCACAGGCTTGTTAGGCAGCCTCTTCAGGTGCCAAAAAAGGACTGGCTATGTCAAAATCCAAATTAATATAGCTTTGACAAGATTCTCCAGGACCAGAGCCATAATACTTAAATATTGTTGTATCACAAGAATAGCCTTCTCCTTCCTTTCAACCTTACTCCATTAAAATACTGAGCATCTAGTCATGGAATGAGTTGCCACAAATTCTCTAGCAAAAAAGAAATTTTTAAAAAATATCCAACCACAAACAAAATTAGAAGTGTGTATTTACTGATGTCATAATGAACTCAAGTTCAGAATGGCAGTGACTGAGGTGAAACTATCCTTTGGTTTCAGGCACAGAACAAATTCAGACCCTTCTTAAGGAAGTGCCAAAGTATACCAACTGCTTTGAGGAAGCATCATAGGAACAGACAATGCAATTCACTATCTGTATTAGCTTGAACTTCTGTTAGCCAAAAGACATGTATCCTAACAAAGGAGGAAATGCAATTATTCAACACTGTTCATCTGAGTACTGACTGAAAAAAACCAAGCCAAACAAACAAGTGGGGTTTTTTTAATGCTGTCCTCTACCTTCAAAAAGATCTTTATTGGTCTTTGCTGAACCACAATGTATCAATAATGTAACACACACTGATGATAACACCAAGTATTACTATTCATTTTTAATTCAGCCACCATCCTAAAAATGGCCAAATAAGATAAGACTCTGTAATACTCACTCAAGGTCACAGAGTGTGGCGAATCAGCAGTGGGGATCTCTTTACTCATAGATCATTGAACTCTTTTCATACTACTGGCAAGCACACTCAATCTATCAGTGAACAAAAATATTTGGTTGATTCCACGTCTTCGTGGCAACAAAAAGAGCAGCTGAATGGTGTGCAAGTCTTTCCTGACTGGCACATCTTCTCCAATGGAGGATTTAACATCAACTTGCAGAATGAAAGCAAATAGAAGAATGGGGAGAAAAAAAATCCTTAGATGCTGGAAATCTAGGAGGTTCAGTAACAGGTTAAAGATACCATGAAAATCTAAATAAATTCAAGAGTTTCTTTCAATATCAAAGTAGTGCTTCTGTTTTGTTTATTTTTTTTACTTTTACATTTACCTTCACAGTCTTAAAATCTTAAGACATTGACTTGAAATATGAAAAGCAGAAAAAAGAATCAAATTTCAACTAGCTCATTAGATGGAAACTGCTTTTTATGTGTTCTTCTTTAACTAGCTTGCCCCTGAAGAACTCATTTTGAGGCTAGTCTTTTTAGAAATTTATAGCAAAAAAAGAAATGTCTGTATCAAGAAAAGACACATACTTAGTTTCAATACACCTTGTTAAATAGATGAAAACGAAGCACAAGACCTTTCAAATACTCTGTACTGAATGCCTCAAATCAGCCACTGCTTCTTATGAAAAAGTTCATAAGAATGCAACTCATTTTCATTATACTACTTACATCATGTTCAAGTCTGTAAATGCTGCTTTTAATTCAGAAAGATGTTGTGTTGAAAATGCTCCCAATAGCTGTTACATAGCACTGCTAGCACAGTATGGAGAGTCGGTATCTACCAGTTTGGAATTAGCATTGTACTGTTTCCAAAATAATTTCAGCACTAATATCTTAGGGTTACATAGTGTTACACTAGTTCAGCCACCATCATTTGATGCTGCCATCGGTTGCCTGATCACACAGGCCAACACTGAACTCAG
>JAVSBS010024797.1:0-12931 GCA_033124195.1 Coracias cyanogaster | reverse complement strand
CGTGTCTCACTTAAACTACACTTGAGCTTGGACTGGATGATCCTTGAGGTCCTGTCCAACCTGGCATTCTATGAATCCATGAAGAGCTAGCCTATGCATTAATGTATACTTCAGTTTCTTCAGAAACTATAAATACAGGACTTCATTTGCTGAACAGCATCATAGACAACACACTGCAGTACCAAACGATTAAGAGATGGTTGTCATTTTCTCCTGAATTCAAAAGGATGCAAGGGTTAGACATACAACAGGACCGCATCAGTTACGCTCTGCCATTGGTATGACAGTGGATGATCATTGGCTTAATATCAATGAAAAATAAAGCAAAATGTTCATGCTCATTTATTGAATTAGACGCCAAGTTGTATGCATTACAAAGTCATTGAACAACTGCTGCTAATGGTGCCAATGTAAATCATCACAAAACAAATCATTTGTTTCACAACTGAAATTGTGGGAGTGTACAGTACTACCAGATATATTTTGGATACAAAACAGTTGTCACTGTCTCCCCGTCTTTCAAACTAATTATTTTGTTTCCTTGTGGCATTATAGTGATGCATAATCTATATGCAATTCGCGTCTTTTACTATTCTAATTGTATTTTCTTCCTTTTTCTAAATTCAAATTGTGCACACACAACTAAAGCTATATTTTCACATCTGATTAATTCCATAATCATTTGTGTTAAGTTGGCTCCAGCTGAACTTAAAAGATCAACTAAAAAACATTTTTGTTTTTCTTTTAGCTTAGATTTAGATTTAAGATGACAAGCAGCAGCAGCAGCATGAGACATGTATAATAGGGCTTAATTACATCTCATACAGGCTTAATTACAAGACGTGGCAGAAAGAACTTGAAACATTTCATTGCTAGAGAAAAGTTATCAACCATGTTTCCTAAACTTCTAGTATAGAAGTGCTATTAATTGCTTACTGCCTGCATACACAAATCATATTTGCTATTCAGACTGATGTACATATCACAGATGCTACAAGAAATGAACAGCAGAAGTAATTTGATGAATTTTGTTACAATAAGCCTAAAAGTTTCTCAAGATGCTTAGGGAATTGAAAGCCTGCCTTATTGGTTTGCCCTTTTTTCTTCTTAAATTCAGGATAAAATATCGCTATTGTTATGTTCATTTATATCCTTGTTTAATTCTCAATGCACAGACAAGGTATTTTATATGCCAACTTAAGTAAAACAGTCACTTCAGAACTAGTTGAAATACACCATTTCATCCACAGCAGAAACTTTAAACCAGTTTGTTTCTGGGCATGGAAATTGAGAAGAAATAACAGTAATTAAAATATTGCCACAGTATCCTGTATGACATTTTAAAGAAAATTTTTATGGCAAATTTCAATTTTCCATAATTTCATTTACACATCAGCTGCAGTTGTACACATTTATTTAGGTGCAAGTAATAATTTTTCATTACAACCCAGGAGAGACAGGTTTAAGCAAAAAAAGCCAGTATTGTGTTGATTTTTCTATCACTGACAGATTCACACAGGCTTTTATCTAGACCACTTGTGACACAACATTAAGTGTTCACTTTACGTTATACATTATGTGATTTATAAGGGAATTATTAGCTATTGCTTAATAATATTTTGAGGATACAAGCAAGTTCCAGAAAAATGGAAATCATTATTTCAATACTTGCTGGCAATCTGTCACAACTCTCAATTTTTCCAGCAGTATTGATTTTAACAAGAAAAGCGCTTTTCACTGCAAGTAATCTGGCGAAAGAATTCAGAGCAGGCCTAATCCATTCCTGCCTGCTTTGATGATGTTTAGTACGGGAACATTTTGCAGGCATTCTGCTATATTATTGTTAACATCTTTGAGCAACAGCACTCCAAAAATGGTTATGTAGCTTAAGCTATTTCCTGGTCATTCTTTGCTGAACACTTTTGTTGTGCTGCACAGAGTGTGTATGAAATGCTAACTACATGCCACCATTTTCAGTATCACCCCATGTCTTCAGGAAAGAAGATGTAAACACCAAGGGAAGACCACCAAATATCTGGCTTTGTTATAGGGTGTCACATCCAATGGCGTCAGAGGCTATACAGAGGACAAGCACCATTTCGGGGAGGAAGCTGTGTTGGAGGTAGCACTTTCTACACAAGACATGGTTGGGCAGCTGTCTGGGTCTTAAACCTGTAGACAAAGACTATAGAGACAGAAGTTTTTTATACCATCTTCCTCCACTCAGCACATTTTATTGCTTTTTTTCCAATGGGATATCTCAAGCAGCAAAGCTTGAAGTAACTTTCTTTAGGAAGATGTTCAATAACTTTGAACACTTTCCTAACAGAAACTAAACTCCTTTTAAAGTATTCCTAGCACCCATCTGGACACTGATGCCATTTAATCCATTATTCACTACACTCTTCCATGGCTATCAGCATTAGCAGCAAGTTCAGTCCCTCCTCTTGAAACAAACAACAAATGTGTTCTTCAGCTTCCTTACTTCTAAGGTCTGAGCATTTGCTTTGGTGAGATAGCATCAAAAGGTTTACTAAAATGCATATATGATATCACTTGCCTTTCATCTGCTTATTTTTTAATCTTATCAGAAAGGTAAAAAAGCAATCTGGCCAGAATTTATCCTTTGTAAGCCTATTTATCTTATTGCTTATGGTTCCATTATTAAAGCTGAGGAAAATAATCTTCTTTACTCCACCTCTCAATGCATTTATCATTTGCCTGCTTTTTATGGTTCTAATTTCACTAGCTCTTCCAGCTGTAGTCACAAAACACTCTCAGAAATGGGCCCTGCCATGGGAAAAGAAGCATTTGCACAATGGGGATAATGTTCGTGGAAAAAAGCCCAGAAACAGAAGTCAAGTTATAGTAAATTTTGTTCCTAAATCTTCCTTCTCTGACTTTAATAAACTGCATGTGCTAAAACTCAGTTCTGCAGCAAGGAGCACAAATCAACCAGCCAGAGTACTTCAGCACTCCCTTAGTTTTAACCACATGAAAAGTCCCTCTTGACTTCAGGGTCTACTCAAGTGTCACAAGCTAAGCACAAGCTTCACAGAAGGAAAAAAATCAACTACAGTAAATCACAAGCCTCATTTATTCACACTGAGGGCCTACCTCCTGCGGATGGAGGAAGTCAGAACACACAGCACGGATATTAGTGTCACTGAGGAGCTCTGAGCTCTGCACAAGCCTTTTTATGTTATGCCTCCTGACTAGCATTCATCCATATTCCTCATTCTCTTTATTTGTTGTTGTGTTTTCAAGCTTTGTTTTTGCCATTCGTTGGGAGGACCTGTTGTGTGACCCCTAATTGTACTCTTTCCATGATACTAAATTCACATGTACACAACCCCTCTCTGCACCAGCAAATGGCAGAAATGGTTTGAGATGTTATCCTCTACACTGTAGACCAAGTGGAGGTTCTTCAGTCACCAAAGAAAGGACAAAAAACCACAGAAAAGCAACCCAAAAGTAAAGGAACTGGGGGCCTCTGTCTGTTTTAGTGTTGTGATTTAAACCTGGACAGCAGTAAACACCGCTGTCCTGGTTTGGGTTAGAACTAACTCTGATCAGTGATTTTACTTTCCAGCTAAGTAGCTAAGTCTCCACATAACTGCACTTTCTGAAGTTAATGGCATATTTTGCAGGCAGCGTCTGCTGCTAGCAGTGAGAACACTAAGTCATGTTTATAGTTACTACCAAGGATTGGTGTGCAGAAAGGCTCTTGCTTATACTTGCTCCTATGGAGACCAAGGTCATGGCTAAATGTTGTGTACCACACTAGGGGTCCAGAAAGTAAAAGACTGCACCTGCAGAGAGGAGTGGACAGGACAGGGGACCCTAAACTGACCAACAAAGTATTCCATTCCATATAAACCATATTCAGTATAAAGCTGAAGGATGACAAGGGTCAAGCTCTCTTCTTCAATGGCTGGTGTCCAAGGAGGACTCTGTCCATTCTGCCTTTGATCCCAATCTGTGTGTTGCTGAATCCAGTTCCAGAATCCAGCTCCTGAACCAGGTTCCTGTCTGCTGCAGAGTAGAGTCTGGGACCTCCTCAGTGCCTGCTCCACAGCATCAGCGATGCTGATGTTACTGTTACTGTTTCAGTTTTATTTTTCAGCCTGTGACTCTCTCTCCTATTCCCTTTCTCTTCCTCTTTGGAAAGGGAGAGTGGTTAACAGAAAGCATCTGTCATTTGTCTGGTGGCTAGTCCAGCCCTAACCCTTGACAACCAAGCAGTTGGGGAACAGGGGAGAGAATAGGAGCAGTAAGGTAAGGAGACTTACAGGTTGAGATAAAAAAATCTCTTAATTGACATAAAATAGAATTGAAATAGCAATTATAATAATAATAGTGATAATAGAATATATAAACGAGTAATGCACAATGCAATTGCTCATCATCCGCCAAATGAGGCCCAGCCTGCTCCCAGCTAGTGATCCTGGAGGATAAAATCCCAAAACTACAATCCAAGAAGAAAGCCCACTTCCTAGCCAATCCTCCTCTATATACTGAGCATAATGTTGTATGATACGGAATATTTTATTGGCCAGTTTTAGTCTGTTGCTCTGGCTATGCTTGCTTCCAGCTACTTACACTGTACTAGCTGCACACTAGCAAGACGTGGGAAGTTGAGAAGTCTTTGATTTCTTAGAGGCAACTAAAAACATCAGTGTATTATTTACATCCTTCTCATACCAAATCCTATTCTGAATAAAAAACACAGCACTATTCTAGCTACCAAGAAGTAAAAGTAGCTTTATCCCAGTCAAAACCAGGAAAAAGAGGCATGTCAGCTTTGTCCACAGAACCTGTACTCCATCAAAAAGGGCAGATAGTTAAGAGCTGTATTTTTAATATATTATTTTGCAAGTCCCACTACACTTCAAAGCTTACTGAGTACAGCTAGAGCATTTTTCCTTAAGCATATTTTCCTTGAGCCAAAATAAGTCTTCTCAGCAAAAAACCAAGCCATCTCCAAAAAATTTACCTGCTAAACCCCCCAAACCCAGCCTAGTAATCCAGAACAACACCACTACCACACTGTAGTAACATGATGATGCTTCTCAAATGGCCAAAGAAAAAGAAAAAAAATAAATCAATTATTATAAACAGAAGGGGTAATATCTGCCAGTTCAGTTTCACATGAAAAAATGGCTTGTCCTCCTGGCAAATGATGTTGTTGTAGGCCGCTTACAGAATCTCTGACCAAGAGCTGGATTTTTAGCAAAAAAAGAACAAATAACTGGAAGAGTTCAGCAAAAAAAAAATTAATACAGTTCAGAAGAGAAGAGGAGAAAGAAAACTGAAGATGAAGTCAAAAGAGATTTGACTCTTAATAGTAAGACATTAAAAAAATAATTATATTAAAATCATGATAAGAGACTGATCTAGAAGAAAATATACCCAAACAAAAGGGAATACAGTGCAAGAACAGTTGAAATCGAGGAAAAATAAGGCAAATGCTGATGAACAAGCAGTAAAAAAAGAGTATCAGCAGTATCTGGCTTGAATTGGATGCAGAAGCAATCTGAATTTTCTCTCTCTCTTTTTTTTTCCTCCTTTTTTTTTTTTTTTTTCAAGTAAACTGCATCTGCTTACTCCAAGGAAATACAAATATTATACTCAACACTTCAGACATCTGTGAAACTGAAAACTCTGCAAGGCCATCCAGGAACACTGTGGGTATGTTGAACAGGATTCGGTGAACAAAATGGATTTGCTCAGACTTCTGTGAATGTCATTGACCTCCACAAGAATGAAAATATTAAAATAAACCATTGCATCATAAATGTTACACCATCAAATAGATCCTGTGGAGCCTTCAACAAATACTAAAGAGATGAGCAGCTCTAATTCCGTCTCCCGCTACTTAAGAGGTGTGGATTATGGGGTCATGCTAAGCAGTAACAAGCAACTGAGGAAGTGGATCTCCTGGCTGGTGTGATACCTTCTCAACAGCTTAGGGATCATGAGGGCATTTTGCAACACAGTAGTTGCCAGTTGAAACACAGGGACACCTATTGCACTGGTGGAAGTACAGAGCATGCTAAGACACATGCTAATGTGTTTTGGCATCTGAGGCAGAGGACAAAGAGGGGCAAAACATGCATATGCACGCACTCTGAGAATGCAAAAAATCCCAATCCGAATTCCCTCTACATTTCTCAATTCTGTAAGAAAAAAGGCCCACAACAATGCTTCACACAAAAAGGCCAAAAAGATGTAGCTTCACACAAACACAACTTTGCTTCAAAGTTCAGGTAAGATTTGCAGTACCTTCAAAAAGAGGTTCCTATGAGGTGTCTCTGTTGAGTTACAAAGAGACCAAAACATTCCAGGTCACACATGACTTCTGAAAATGTAGACTAGGTAATGTGCAATAAACATGTAATTATTCTTTCATTAGTAATTACTCAGAGGGGATAGAACTTAATTAAGTCATTTCATTGCATCCAGCTATTCAAATACAATAGGTTGTGGAGAAGAACTGTACAGAAATATTTTCATATCAGGCTTTAGTCAATGTGAAGCTATAGATCTTTTTTTGAATGTTAGCCATTTTTAATTTCAGGACTGTTTTGCTTGTTTAGACATACTACATTTCAGAGCTGCATTATACAGCAAAATCTTAGGCATTTGCAAAAATATAGTGCATAGCTGTTTTGCTACTTATACTCCATCTTAAAATTGACTGGTTGGAAAATGGAGTTTGTCTTTAAACAATTCCTTCTGATCCCATTTAAGTTTACAGAACCCCCTGTGAAAGTCTCCCTTCTTTGAGATGAAAATATGATTCATCAGCAAGAGAAATGCTACCCTGAAACTGCAGTCCAAAAAGAAAGGGGGATTTCAGTTTAATTCTTTTCTTGTTTGATGATTTTCAACCAGAAACCTACAAATGTATTTAAGGGCAGAAGATACAAGCAAACACAGATGACTCAAACTAGAAGGTCAGTAAAGCTGGGAAACAACTCCATGTACATCTTATACTGACTAGAAGCTGTAGTTCCCAGAAAATAAATAATTACCTGACAGAAATCAAACTAGTTCTGTTAACAGTCTTTGCAGAGTTATGTTTTCAAGAAGTAAAGGCATCAAAAGTTGTTTGTATAACTAGTTATAGTTAGGATATGTTCTAAGCAGGGATCTAAAGATTTCATTCAACAGAACTAGAGAAATAAGGGCACCATTTTATCTCAGGTAAATTAGCAGCACAGCTTACAGTAATTTCAAAAACAGGAGTCTCAGACCTCAAGTGTTAGGGTGGTGTTTGTTTCCTAACCAGGAATTCTTCCCTCTACTAATACTAGAGAGACATGTTAAAGCGACTCCTTCAAAAAATGACAGGTTTGGTGTTTTTTAAACAAAGGAAGAAAAACTAAACATATGCCTTTATGCCTGTGTCATCACCATGCTGTCAGCACACATCCTTACATACAATACGGTGAACATCGGACAACAAAATTAATGCCTGCCATGCAACGGGTAGCTGTACGTAGGTGGCTGGATCAATGGTTTCCATTTCCATATTCAAGAAGGCAAAAGGAGTAATATTAGGCAGTACTTAATGGCGTTTTACCCCATCCTTTAGTCCTGTGATATAAATTGACAGTTACCAGCTACAAGTCTGATGATGACAAACCAAACGCAAACAGACCTACTCTTCGACAAAGGTCCTGTCACACTTCCCGGTGCCCAGTCCAGCCATGATGGCTACGGAGCTCCAGAGCCAGGAAGTGATTTGATCCCAGGGGAGTAAGAGGAGATGTAGAGGGTGGCACAGGAGGGAGTATGGCTCTTGGTCTCAGCCAAGTGCCAAATGGATTCAGGTGATGACTGCAAGGTGGAAGAGGGAACATCCGTTAACCAAAGGAGGAGTGTAAGATAAGGCCACAGCCAGTTCTTGGCAAGGAGGACAGAAATCTTAAAGAAGTTTTCCAGCAGAAAAAATTATCAGCTCTAACAGAAGCAAAATACTGGGGTCCAACATTTTGCAGGCAGGTATTTCAGCTAACGAGGGGCAACACTCCGAGGTACAAGGCAGAGATCCCCTGCTCCACCTCTGTAACTCCATAAGACACCCATGCCAATGTCTTTGCACAGTAACTAGGGGTGGCAGCTGTTACGGAAAAAATCATCAACTTTCCTTTGAAAAGAGTCAGGACTTGAGACAGCTGCTTATTCATTCAGAAAAACAACTATACTTTGATAGGAGGCTACCGAATATAAACAAAAAAAGGAAATTTCCTATTAAATACAGGAAATCTTCCCTCTCTATTTCAGCAGCAAAAGCTGGAATCCCACCCGGCAGTAAAAAATTAAACTGTGTAGAGAAAACATAAGTGAAGACTGAAATGATTGCTGGTAGATGTTAGCCCATGAAAATGCATCAAGACAGTTACGAGGAGCACATTCAGCAGCTGACCTTTCACTGCATTTCCCCTACAACTTCTGTAATACACGGAAAGCTTCGCTTTGTCACTGAGCAGCAAATACAACTACATACCATCTGATGAACTGGAAAAAAACATCTCCACTGATTTCGCACAGGAGATACTGCACAATCAGTATAATAAAGTAATTTGAAAATAGAAAAAAACAGGTTCTGCAGATTTTGAAGTGCAGGACAGAAATCTGTGCTTCTGCATTGTAATAGGTTACTTCTTCTCTAAAGGCAAATGTTTATGATTTTATGGCAGTCCATCGGATTGTCTCAAGATAACTAGATCTTCTACATTCAGCACACAAATACATTACTTTATTTTATTCCTATACAAACAGCAATTTCCCACTATTACAAAATGAGCATACAATGAATCTCATATTCACCCTACTCCCACAGTGCTTCTTCTTTATACAGAATGAATACAAATTGAGAAAGAATTAAGCTTATGTGGCCAACTCATATTCTAACACTTTCTGAGTGCTTGAAATGTAACTATCTCCAATATTTTATAAATACATAAAATTCAAACATATATAAATAAAATTCAGATTCCTTTTTTTATATATGTGTGTATATATACACACACATAAAGTTTTAAGGAAAAGCTAAATGATACTGTGTCATTTAGGACAGAATGTCCACATAAACTTGCCTTTCTTTTCTCTGCTAGAAAGCTTTAATTATAAATTTAATGCCATATCCAATGTTTTGTATATTTTTTTAGTACAGCACTCAGTACAAAACTTCATTTCAGGCCTAAAATCACTGGTATGGTACTTACAAAGCCATTAACTGTATATTAAATTATACTACATTTCATTTATACTACATTTCATTTTAGCTGTGATGGCTCAGTAATTACTACTGATTGTTTCTGATCTCTCATGTATGAAAAAACGTGGCTGGTAAATTAGTAATGATAACCAATAATGAGAAGCAAGGGCATTTATACTTTCTTTTAGTATACTATTTAATTGTTATTAAAAAATCCATTATGCTCTGTATTTTACTCTGTAAGGCAGATCCAACCCATTAAATATATCTTTTATTTTCTCTCAGTATTTTAACAAAGATCACAAGATCTTATCATATTATCTTTTTTTCTCTCACTGCACTGCCAGGCTCTGGCCAGCCAATTCTGAATTTGCTTTTACTTTCAGACATTTAAGTGCATACAGTTAGGTGAAAGGTATTATTAATCATATCCTGTTGCTAGGCTACCTGGAGATGTTCATTTAAGCTTAATGCTTCTTTTTGTTAAAAAGAGCCATGAGGAACGCACAGATTTGAGACAAGAAAACTACCTTGCAGAAGCTTATTTAAAAAAAAAAAAAATAAAAAAAGAAATCAAGACTCTCCTAACAGAATATGCATTAACAAGAAAAATAACTTTTAAAAGGCAGCATAGTCTACAGTTCACATAATACAGCTTCATGTGGAAAATAGACATTTTGGATAAGTGAGATACACAATAAGAATTAAAATTGAGGTTGATGTTCAGTCTCATAGCTGCTAGAAGAACTTTAAAGACTACAATGTCTTCATTAGAAATAATTTGGCAATGAGAGCATTAGCTAATATTCAGTGAAATGAGCAGAGCCATATACACATAATTTGAAGAAAAAGACCATATATGCCCAAGTAAATTAGAATAATGCTTTTTAAGTTTGTTGGTAAAAGGTGAAGACTTACACTTCTACATATATCTCTCGTATTCGTATTCATTTAATGCCTTTACTATATTGTAACAGAAGATATTCATTTCATAAACGTATTTTATCATGTAAAACAACTCGATAAAATCCCATCAGCCATACCCACCTGTCCACATTCACCCACTGAGGGGTACCACGTAAACGTGGTACAAACCCTCACTCCTGCAGACAACCTACTTACGTATCTGCCACATCTAGGAAGAGTTACCAACAACATGACATGGGCTTAAATAACATATATTACAAAGTTCTGTGTAAAAAAAGAGGTTAAGGAGCACAAAAGTGGGTTGTAACTTAAATGTGACAATTTTACCTAATGAGTAGCAGTCATTAAGCTGAATTGGAAAGTATGAAGCAAAATTCTAGCACAGACAAGGCCATGCATAATTTTACTCCAATACAGCAGGACAAAATTCTCCAACTCTCTCAAGGTCAATACAACTTGCTTCCTCATTTAAAAATCTGCAAAACAGCTTGTCTATGTTATAACTTAAATCACATTAGTGAACTGTGGCAAGACAGGCCACATTGTTTCCCTCCCACTCTGCCCCAGCTTGTCTACCCAGAATTAAAGCCAATACCCTGTGAGGCTGATGTATGTAACTGAAATACACCACTCTAACTCAGAGGACTGGCTGATAAAAATGACCTACTTGAAGCACATTCCAAGAATTTTAGAGTATTGATGGTCATGTTAATTCAAGTGGACAAGAATAAATTCCATCTCTATAAGATCTCTTTTTATGACTGAAGAGAGAAAGCATCAGCTTTGAGAGTAACAATATCTGGTATATAGGCTCACCTGAAAATTCAGGTTGTAGCCCTTAAAAACATATAAGCAGCCGCACCCACTCAACACAGCGGGTACTCATCCCTAATTCATCCATTCTGATGAAATGCAAAAATTCTGAATGTCAGCAAAGACTGGCAAATCTTCTCCTTTTCTGGGGAAGGTAAGACTTTTCTAGTTTTGCCCTGAAAGAGAACATGGGTGCAATCAGCACCATCAACACTATAATGAAAGCAGTCTTCACCCTTTACAGATTCAAGAAACCAAAAACGACCTTCATAGACCAGAACTGACACTGGACTCTCTTTTTTTTTTTTTTTTAAATCCTGCTAATGATTTTTGTTTTCCAAATAACAACTGCAAACTGTTCTCTTCCTGATTTTTCATGTGAAAATGGATGCAAAATACTTCTGGAAGAATTACTGAAGTGTATTCATGTCTTGCCAAAAAAACAGTACAAAAATGTCTGTAGTATGGAAGACTCTTTAGAGTTTCCTTTTTAAAATAAATTATTCCAAATTAACTGCCATTATCATGATAGGCAGAGAGAAATTTGCATTCAACATTTTCAGATGTACTAAGCACTGGATTCTTAAGTGCCTACGTAGAGATTTTTTTAAAAAAAGTTTAGTTTATGTCATTTGGGTTTTTAAGTGTCTGCTGTCTGGTTCATTTAAAGACAGTTTGTTTCAATCAATATTCAATTCTATTTAGACTTCATGGAAAAAGACAAGAAAACATTGTTGTCCAAAATAAACCTCAAAGCCTGCAGGCATGTTTCCGGCATCAACTCTGGTCTAAGATTCCTAACTGCAGTCATATTTTCCTTTTGGAATGCTGAGATTAAGACAAACAGGCAATGCTGGGGACTAAACCAGTGCTGGTGATGTCACCATAAGAATTCTGACTGTTTAATTAAAGGCACATTACTTCATGTCTTCAAGAGCAGCAAATGTGAAGAGAAAAGTCAGCTGAGGACTCATCATAAGAAAAGCCTTTTCCCACTGGAGTTTGGAGAGGGCCAAAACCCGACAGCAGCTGCTCTTCCAGAATAAGCAGAACTCTGGTGAACAAAAGCTAGAAAGAGGATGTCTGGGACATGACAGCATAAACTCTCTAGTCAAAGGGGAAGAGAGCTTTAGAAACCTTGGCCAATTTACAGACATACAAGTTGAGCATCAAACCATGAGGCTGGTGCCTTGTTCACAGCACCTCATCTGTTGTCTCAGGCTACATTTAGTGCCTAATGTTAGAGAAGTATTCACATCATTCCATGGTCAAATTCTCAGACGCAAATAGCATGAAAAGCACAGAAAGAGGTAATACTTTTTACTTTGGACACTGACACACAAAAATATTGAGTGAAAACATGCAACATTTGCACAAAGCTAAGACTAGCTGCCTGATGCAAATAGCGAGGAGCTTTTCCTCCACACCGCAGAAATGGCCAGAAGGACAGAAGCCATGTCAGTTTAGGGAAGAAGACCAAATGATGTCCTGTTAATTTTTCTTAGAAAAAGATGAAGAGGGTGCAATACAGCCTCAGTAATTTAGGACACATTAGTTGTCTTGAACACAGAAAAAATTTCTGGCAGCTCAAAAATCCTTCTGCTTGGTATACATAGAGATGGAGAAATAATTTCAAAAGACTGAAAACTACACTAAAGTTAAATCATGCCCACTACATATTTAGGGAAGTAAGGTAAGTCATGAGCCCTGAATTAGTTCATGCTGTGGTACAACTGCTAATTACACACAAATTACCTAGCTTGAAGCTCGCCCAAGGTGTCTCCAACTCTGTGAAGTCAACTATTTGTGGATGCAATTTAGAGCACAGAGTAATTGCCAAGTATCTAGCTCCAAACAACCTGACGGTTGCAAAGGGTGCAAACACTCTTCATTGTATTTAAGTTTTGCAGCCCAAACACAAATGTATACAACTACAGGAGCTACATGACATAGGCTAATTCG